>SSHR01000130.1:0-42344 GCA_006518225.1 Fusarium neocosmosporiellum | reverse complement strand
CTTTGTGTCTGGGGCCTCCGAGACCTTTGCACCAGTCATTATTGGCGACATTTGGTACGAGCACGATATGACCACAGCTCTCGGCTTCTTTGCCCTGTGCATCTTGGCTGGGGCTTGCCTTGGCCAGACGGCACTGGGATATGTGACCGAGGGGGTCGGCTGGCGATGGGCTTACTGGGTGACTTTTATCGCCTGCAGCCTCAACCTGACGACCATGTTCTTATGGCTGCCTGAGACGACATTCCAGAGGGGACTCCGTGTTGGTATCACCGCTGGTGATCTGGAGTGGAGCCAGAAGCAGCGTGGGAAGACCACCAGCATGAATCTCGAGGCGGCAGAACGTGGCGCCAACACAGAGGTACCGGCCCAAGAGAGCACCGCCGGCTCATTGCTATCTATGAGCTCTAACTTGTGGTTCATTCGCCACCCTCATGTCGACTACAGCGCGAACTGGTTCTTTTGCTTTACCCGGCCTTTACATTTCGTCCTGGCACCGACAGTGGTCTGGTCCACCCTAACATATGGTGTGGCGGCCGGCGCGTTCACTGCCCTCGGTGTGTGTATCCCACAGCTCCTCGGCGCACCACCATACAACTTTAAACCTGGCGCCCAAGGCCTGTTCATTCTGGGTTCCTTCGTCGGCATCCTCTTGGGTGGTACCATTGGTTCCAAGTTTGTCAACATCATCAACGAGAAGATTCAGAGACGGCGCTCTGCACGTGGCCAGAGCCACAAACCCGAGGAGCGCCTAATCATGCTTGTGCTCCCTTTCCTTACTGCCACCACTGGCTTGGTGCTGTACGGAGTGGGTGTGGAACGCCAGCTTCCTTGGATCGGCCCGGCTATCGGGTACTGCATACACTCATTTGGTTTCGCGGTTCTCGCAAGCATTACATTTAGCTACGCCATCGACTCATACCTCGTGAGGAGTGGCGAGGTGATGGTGTTCAACAATACTGTACGGGCTTTAGTCTCGTTTGGTTTTGCACATTTTGTACCGAATTGGATGGTTCAGGTCGGGCCTGGGACTGTTTACTCGGTGCTGGCCGCCATTGTTTGGGCGCTTCTGTTGTTTGGAATTCCCATGTTCTACTTTGGGCCCAAGTTAAGAGACCTAACGAATCGCTACATCTGAACGCATCTATCTAGATGCATGAAACCGTCGCGGAAAGCGCACTCTAGCATCCCTAGACGCGACATTAAACGATTTTGGGCCCTGATTTCTATTTAAGTTGTCCAACTCAGTTGATGAGGCATGGTGTAATACTTGTAGCATGTTGGAAAAGCGTATCAGACAGACAGGGCATTGCAAGGAGCCTTCATGGAACTATCTCACCATAAACCAAACATGAACGCCATGCCCGTCATGTATTCTCTCAAGCTTGCATTGCTGTGAGAGATACGTGGTAAAGAGCGCCAGTGCAGGAGAAGTGGCGATAGGTACAGGTAGTAGTAGAAATTGATCGCTGGCCTCTGTCCCGGAGCAGGCCAGCTCTGGCCCATTTTAAGCTCTCCAGGACCCTTCTTGGGCCCAAGCTCGGCCCTAGTGCTGAGTAGATCGAGATCGTATCTAACGCTGCAATTGGCTCGCTGTTTGGTAAGACATTTCGTTGGTGACGTTTGGTTTTGTGCCTTGAGGAACGAGGAAGGAGGTGACGACAGGCCCCCACGAAGCAGAGCCCGTTATCACAAGCTACATGGGGAGATGTTTCAATGCCGTCAATGACGTTGTCGTACACCGCAACGGAAGTATCTGGTTTACAGACCCATCATACGGCCATGACCAGGGCTATAGACCTAAGCCCAGACTCTCCAACGCTGTATATCGCTACGATCCTTCTACTGAGAGTATCAGGGCTGTAGCTGATGGGCTGGGAAGACCTAATGGCATATGCTTCTCGCCCGACTATTCGACCGTATACATTACTGATACGGACCAGGTGCGTGGCCAGTCTGTCGACTATGGTAGGGCCGCTTCCATGTGAGTCTCACATCTGTTGCCTGTGACGCCTTTGCTCGATTGCTGACTGTTGATAGATATGCATTTGACGTAATTCAACGACATGGGCAACCGTTCCTAGCCAACAGGCGCCTGTTTGCTCTCGCGGACACAGGGATCCCAGACGGCATCAAGTGCGACACGCTGCGAAATGTGTACAGTGGGTGTGGTGACGGTATCAACATATGGTCGCCTGGGGGTGTCCTTCTGGCCAAGATCATTATTCCAGGCGGCGTGGCTAACTTCTGCTTCGGATCTGAGGGTTAGCTCTTTGCACTGAATGAACACCGGCTGTGGCCGGTACAGCTGGATAGATGTGTGAGAGGAGCATTGCTTGATGGTCAAACATAGCTAGAAATCAGTATTTGAAGCGAGATTATCCGATACTGGCTTGGGAGCTATAAAATATCTAATACTATAGCATTTGTACAGACTCACAAAAGGCTGTGCCTTGTTGGCAGACCGCAAGACTCCTGCTTCACCGCAAAACAGCCACTCAATACCACTGAGCCATTGAGCCCCAACGCTTCCCTAAAGTCCTCACCTACTGCTCGTACAACTAGTAGACTGTAACGAGCTCGACAACTCCAAAGCCCTTTTTCTGTCCAAAGAACTTTCCGGACACCGTAATGAAGCCTTCATATGCCGAATCAACCGTGTCTTCGGGCCCATACATCTCCTGGTCTGGCCGAACAGACTTGACAACGACGTAGTCACCATTCTCAAATTCCAGTCTCCAAGAGAGAGGGTAAACCAGTCCCGAGTTGGGCGACACCCACGTGTTTGACATGTCAGGGATCAAGTCATAGGCAAGGACAAGCTGCGAGTCGCCCACACGAACAGTTGCGAATTGATAAGTGGTGTTGTCAGGAGGACCCAGATTGAATGCCCAGACACTGGCCTTGATTTCTGATCCAGGAAAGTTTAACTGAAACCAGGTCCAGTTCCGAGGGCCCCCGTAGGAGATCTGACGGTCATACCAGGTGAAGGACTTCTTGGGATCAATCTCGACTTCTGTCCCGTTGAGCGTGAGGCTTCCAGTCGTCTTCGCAGCGGGAAGTCCCCACTCAGTCGCGTTGGTAGGACCGGGGCCAAAAGCAATGGTGCCTGCTCCACCGTTGAGAACAAGCTTGGATGTCGCCTGCCAGCTGATGTTGAAGGCAAAAGAAGCGTCGGTGTCGGCGTATGCGTACATCTCGGAGACGTTATCATCCGAGGTTGATATGAATCCGTAGGTTCCAAAGTCAGCCTTCATGGGCCCGGGCGAGTTAATCGTCCTGTCATTCTCAGCCGAGCAGTAGATGAGATCAACCCAGTAGTCGAGGGTGTCCAGGTCCAGAACCGAGGACCGACAGACGTTCTTGGGGGCCGTCAAGATGTGGTCTATGGCAAGGTACTGCTTTCCACGAGTGCTGGTGATGAAGGAGCTCATCCACCATGAGGATCCTCCTTCATAGTCGTACTGAGACTTGGTGATGTTGATGAGAGCGGGAATATGAGCCTTTGATGCGTCAATTTTAACCCAATTAACACGGGGAGAACACTCTTACGTTCTGGTAAGTGACGTCGTTTTCTGGCTTGAAGGTGTACTTGTTGCGACGAGTGGCGGAACCCAGCGCCGTGGCAGAGAATTGGAGCAATGCCCCAAGTGTTGCCAACTTGGTAACCATTGTTAGGCTGTTTGGGAGTGCTGAAGGCAGTGATCTAGGCTGAATGAGTGGTACTAAGAATGCCCCTGAAGAGGCGCGCCTGGTGTTTTAGGATATGTTCTCTTCTTCTGTCCAAGATGGCACTTCTTATACAATTGTAGAGCCAATACCAGTCGGTTGAGCCGGATTAGCCGAGAACTTCCGAGGCAGGGATACCAAATGGTCCCAACTACCGGGATAGACCACAATCAGGCCACGGAGCGCTGCATGAGTCCGCCGCCGAGTTTTCGCAACCGGAAATGAGAGCCTATGCGTTAAAAGATGCATATGCTACGAAAGCAGCTCAGTAGACCAGAGTGAACATGATTCTGAAGTGGGTTCTTACTCCAACTAAGCTTAAACTCAGAGTGGTATGAGCAATGGAGGGCACTCGAGGCGGTAACGATGAAAGTCCGCTGATGTAATTGTCGACGGGCTCGTTCTCGCAGACGAATACGCCCGAAGGTACGGACCGCTCTAAGTCTACCGGATCTGTGCCTTTATGGTTCAATAACTACATGGTGGACACTTTGCCGTGGGCCGAGTTCGTTGTCGACCTAGGAGGGGAAACAAAATAAGCAGCCACGGAAAATGCCTTAATTCGGAATACAGTCTCTGCGATCCCGAATCATACCGAATGCTTCGTTCTGAACCACTGCGTTGATTAAACGGCCGTCTATGTCAGGCAATCTGGTATCGATGTTGGGGAAGTTGGTGAGTATTGTCTTGTCAAGGTCCCAAAGGCTTGACATGACCCCGATGCCAAGCCGGCGCAGCACATGTCCCAGACCTTTAGTAGTTTCGGTATCATGTAGCCCTACTCCTAAGCCTAGTGGTTGTTGTTGTGGTCGCCGCTGTTGTTATGGTCCGAGCTGTAGTGCGTCCCGGCCGATGAGGGGACGAAAAACTGCTGTCATCGCGCACTTTTGAGGAACTGATAGCTACGGTGGTAAGGCACTGGAGATGCATGGAACTTCAGATATTATCGATCACGGTAGATTAATCTATAGGATAGACGAGGAGGCGTCGAGGAAACAAGGGGGTAGTTTGAGCTTACGTGAGAGCACCGGATCAGATGCCAAGCCTGGTGTGGTCCCGACCCGTGATTCATCTCCGTCGCCTTATAAGCGGAGGCGGCGTTGTATTTCTCTCCGAAGCGCCGAGCCGGGTTAACCAACATCTACGGAGGAAGCTTTCAANNACATCCCTTAATCCTTGCTAGGTACCAGGCGGTACATCTCACCTTCGCTTGCTTCAGCGCACCTTTCCCTAGAGCCTCTATAGCTTCAGGGGAGATAGGGGATGATCGCTTCTTGCTGAGTGGTTAGGCTCTGTTATTCCCTGCTAGCCTTTAGAGGTGACGAGTGAGATTGATGTACCAGAGGTATCGTGCCGCGTTGTGGCGTTGTTATTGCTTTTTCTTTGGCAACGACTTTTGAAAGCTTCCTCCGTACAGAGGCAGCCTCCAAAAGTTCTCGGCCGCCAAGGCGCTAGCCATCTTGCCAACACCTTCCGACACAGCTTCCTCCTCCACTCGCTCAGGTTCTCAGACAAGGATATCACCGCCGACAACCCCGAGATCCAAAGACACATCCAGGAGATCCTCAACGCAGCGTCTAAAGTCCCGACTGGCTTCAAGGGCTCATCAAGACTGCTCTGGCCATTGTTCATGGCTGGTACTGAAAGTTTGATGGCGTATCAGCAAGATTACGTGCTGCTGAGGGTCAAGTCTATCTTGAACGTTACAGGGTTTCGGAATCTAGCGTCTACGACCATTCTGGAGCATATTTGGAAAGAGCGCAGGGAAGGGTCGGATAGTGGCAGGGGCACAAAACTATGGACAGACTATGTGAGCGCACCTGGGTTGTCTAGCAACAAGTTTCATGAATCGTACTGACATGCTGAACAGCTATCAAAGAAAGACATCATGGAAGCCCATGATTATCTGATCTTTTGATCACTCTCGGTGTCAACGGACGTAGATATTCAATAGGGGTCTCCAATGAATACCAGACCCAACCCTGCCAACAGCGACAAGACTCCTGTATGATTACGGGCATGTCATCGATCTGAATCTTTTGGGATAAATCGGCCAGGGAGTGTTTGCATCGTCTCACTTCTACATCGGGGCTTATCTTGCGCTCGTTCTTGTGCGCATTTTCAGACGTAGCTAGCCTACCTTTTATTGCAAAATACCCAAAACATTCGGAGGCCAGTAGCTCATCAAATGAGTGCCTAATTGTGCCGATTGTATTAATCAAGCTGAGCCACCGTTGGCACATGGGATCAGTAGTGGTATTTACCTTCCTCGGGCCCGCAATGGATGTGCTGGAGATAGCCATAACTTGGGCATCCCTACAACCGTGCCTTGGTCAAGGACTTCACGGAACCTTTAAAGGCGGACTCAAGACAAATATGAACAATTTACCAATGTATGTGATTCTACCAGCCTACCTATTCAATGATGAAATCTTCGGGGCTGTTCTTCTGAGGTGTTTCCAAGCTGTCAAAGTCCATGCAGCCATGAACGAATGCATCCCCCACAAACTGTGCGACACCATTGTCCTGCTGAGCAAAACGAACAATGAAAAGTGGTGCTGCGCCGTGAAAACAGCAAATAGTGTCCCCTGGTTGCACATTTGGTGGACCGCATCCCAGGCGTCCATCGCGAGTGCTGAAGAAAGAACGTCTCCGGAACTTGCGGAACGCTTGAAGGAGGCTTGACTTTGGAGGGTCCCAGTTAAACCCTCCAAAGCCAGGTCGAGGAGCCCGGACACCTCGAAGTGCATACTTGTACGCTCGTTCCCACACCTTGAACCACCCTCTTCATACCCGAAAGGGTATCTACCGCCCAGCAAAGTACGTATATAGCCACGGGGAATCCTATCCTTCTCGTTTGTGACGCGCTTTGCAAGACTCAAACAAGCGTTTTCCCAGTGCTCTAACGCATCTTGAGGCCCCGCCTGGGAACCGCTGGTAAGCCCGAGAGGCCCAAGACCGTCCACAACTTCAGACACGATATCCAGCTGAAATCCTCGAATACAAAGCAAGTTGCCATTCCCATATAGGGAAACTCGCCGAGTAGGACGGTCTGGGTTTTGGGATTTGGAGATACCTGCACTGGACTCGTCGAGAAAAGTGTACAGGCCATCGTGGCTCGGCCACTTGGAAAAGTCGGGGCACCATGTTGGTAGCCTGGGATCCCGTTCCGGCGACGGCGGAATGGATAGAATACCAAGTGAAGGGTCCCAGAGAAGAAACTCTTTCGTAAAGTTGAGATATGTTTTCCAATACTCTTCACGGGCTTTTGTTCCGAGGTCGATGTGCTGCATGATTTGGCGTCGGAAGCTCCCGTCAAACAAACCGGCCAATGCCCAAATTCGATCCACTGGGTCTCGAACGGCACGCAACATGCCTTCACTTAGGAGCCCTGGAATCGTCTTCAGGTCCAAGGTCCCTTCCTCAGACTTGTAGTACCTGTAAGCGAAGATTTCGGTCCAGGTCGCCGCAAGGTGAGGTCCAAAGTAACGCCCGAGTCTCCCATCGCAAATTTCATCCCGTAACTGCAGAACACTCAAACCGTTCCCTCGGAGACATTCTTGAATGTCTTGCAACGTCTCGAAGTGAATCCACTTAGTCCCACACATTATGATTGCACTCTGCGGAAGGATGGCCTCTTGTAGAGTCCACAAGCGTGGTGACCACGTATTGCTGAACAGAAACGAATAACTAGACCACACAGGTCCATAGTTGCTAGTGTAGGGGTAACCATCAGGTAGAAAGATGTCGTCAGGACTCACGGGGCCTGAGTTTATTCGCCGCGCGAGGGTCGGCGCAGCATCCATGAAGGTGTCTGTCATGTGTGATGGGACCATCCAGATAATTGCCTGCGCAGCCCGAGAATATATTTCCCTCATCAGCGGTATCTAGGCAGCGCTATCCTTGTCGTCGTCTTGGTTGATGCATATGGCATCTATCCACAGTGGCCTTGCTGGCTGGGGTCGGCAAAGATGCAAGGACTTGATTGTCGCTTTTAGACTTGGCGTAACCGCAACGGTGGCATTCTGATTGCAAATGATGGATGCTGTGCGTTCTTCTGTTCCCCAGACGTATGATAGGGCCTCAAAGCTCAATCCATGATCCAACTTGTAGGGCTAGAGCCGGATCTCAATGTTGTCGTCATCCATCGAGACGATCTCCAGAAGCCGAAGACTGCTGCTGTCTAAGCGTTTGGGATAAGGAGAGCCACGGGGGAAGAACGGGAGCGCAAATTTCTCGTTGAAGGGTTTTGAAAAGAATTCCACAGGTTCTTCGGGGTCCCGGACTAGTGGGCCAGCCTGTAGTAGCTCTCCGAGACTGGCGCTCAGCTGCCGTAGTTACTCCTGAGCCGGTATTGTCCTTCTCTGCTCCTCCACCAAGGGAAGCAGCTCCTTTGTCATTTCCATCATGAGCACCTCAACGCGGCCCTCGCTGCCCCAAGGTCGAATAGTCGATAGGTACGAATTGACCGCTGGAGTGCACTTATCAAGTTGGAGGTTCCGCAGTATGGTTCTTAGTCGCACAGCACTCTTGTTGCAGGACTGATGAAGCTGTGGGGCAATGTCGGTCCAGAATGTAGAGTCGCTATTCCACCATGAAATGTTGTCTCCGAGACCATCCCTGAGGACCGGAATGTTGTCGAGAACCTGGCACAAGCATTGTGGGAGCCTAGCTGTGCCTTTTATGCTCTCGTACGTTGCTGTTGCATCTTCCAAGATGGTATCCGTAACATGAAGTAAGAGTTTCATTTCAGAGATGATCAATGAGCCTAGATGCCTAGGCCAAGGGACATGATTTTGGGAAGATGATGTTATGCAAGATGTTGTTAAGTGGACACTTCCCTTTTCACGGAGAAAGAAAGAGTGCCGGCTCAAGTGGCAATCGGCATAGGTATTAACACGATTGTGGAAGAGGGGGTTGACAATCGCGGATCTTCAATCAGTCCTGCTGACGTCAGGGGATATTGTGCTTTTTAAAATCACTCAACTGTTAAATGTGGTGGCAGCTGCACTTCTTGGGACCAACCCTCCCAAAGCCGTATTCTTGTTGCCGCAGGATCGGGCAGCAACGCATTGAGATGAGAGATGCTGCCCTCTTGGCTGCAGATGTAAACTCTGCAGCGTTCAGCCACCACAACAGGTAGTTGCTTTTCTCTTTCCTCAAGACGGGAGATACTACACCTCTTCGTACTTTAAGAACAATGTGTTCCAACGTCAATACCGCAGTGTTGCCAATCCGATAACCCCCAGATCGGATTTGTACTCGTTTCCTTTTTTTTCCTTAGCCGGCAGGCTGGTTAGACACTAGACATGGGCTCCAGCGTCAAGGCAGTGTGCAGGACTGTTTAATTTAGGTGCAGGATGGGGTATCAAGTATCCTGGGAGATGGTGATTGGTAAATAGTCCCAGCTCCGCCTCGACCCGTTATAGCGGCAATTTTGAGTAAGGAATTTGTTGGATTGACCCTCGGGTGACGGACTAAGGCCCGGATAGGCACAATCCTCTGATACATCAATATCCTGTTCTTAGTCATAAGGGGTGTGAGATTGACCTAAAAACCCCCTCTCGAGAAAAGAGGGGGCCGGGGGGATCCTGGAGAATACAATCANNCACAGTTGACTCTCTCTTGAAGTCCTGATCATCCTAGCCGTATTGGATCCATCAGAATTCATAAGCGTTGGTATCATGCACAGTAACTTGGAGCCGAAGCAAGGTGGCACCAACCGCGCGCTGTTCCGAGGGCACCCTTCAAATACTCATAGATAGCCACAGTATGCTCGTGCCGTACTCATACATGCCACCACCATTCGTTTACAGTCAGGTACTTGATGATTTGCAGACCCGAGGTTACACAAAGCTTAGGTGGCACCCCCAGTCTGTACCGAGCGGTCGCACAAATGCCGCAGGATAAGCCTAAGTATGGGGAATCGGCAAAATAATTGACTAATACGAACAAAAGGTTCTGGGTCACGGAAACTCCACAGGAGGCGTTCGGAGATGCGGAGAGATTAACCCGGTGGACGCACAAGTCGCTCGGGGGTCCGCGGACCGCACCGGCGTCGGGTCAATATCTGATGGAGCAGAGGCGGCAGATTTGATGGGGCCCCAGAATGAGGATGAAATTTCTGCGAGATTAAATAGAATGACAGGGTGACGAGTTACCCCTGGATCGTAGGCAAGGAGATGAGCTTAGACCTGGGCCCTGTCTGAAAAGAAAGGAGTGATTTTCATCAACCAGCCTCAGGCGGTTCGTTTTCTAATTCAAGATATTATTCTACTTTGCAAATACAGAGAGAAGCCCGGGACGAAGACCGTAAAGCCCGCACGAGACCCGCCTCCCACTCCATATCAGGAGGGCATCTGTATCAGACCCATCCACCATTTGGCATTCGCTCCGTTGATGGCCGAGTTGCGGGCTCATGATTGGTAGTCAAGACTGACCCGGCGATTGCTCATGGCCGTCAAAACTGAACAAGGTCAAGTCCAACAGGGCGGGGTCAAATGTGGAGAGCGGATCGGGATTGTTGGGCTGTTCGGGTTGTGGCAGATCGCTCAAGAAATCAGCCATATAGGAAGAGTCCATTGATAACAATGGATCATTCAAGCCTGGCATGGAGAATTGCGCCTGCTCGTCTGGTATCGGCCCCAGAACTGAATCCAAAGCCCCTAGCCAATCTGGCGTTTGAGGTGTCACGAGATGGGGACCATTGTCTGGTGGCGTCGTCCACGTGTCAGGGACAGTTTCGGAAGGTTGGTTATTCAAGCCGACATGGGCTGGGGTAGAATATGTGCCGTCGATCTCGGCAATATCGCGAGCTATCGCCATGTTGGCTGTCGAGTCTGATTGAGCAGGGCTGAGGGCCATCCCGGGACTTCTTTGATTGGAGATTGCTGAAGGTGAGGATGTAGATGACCCGCAGTGTTTCTGGCCCGTCTTGTGGGCGCACGTACAGTCACCGCCCTCGCAGCAGAGGCATCGTTCTAAGAATATGTGGTCAGCCGGCGTCTTCGGTGAATGCAACACAAATACCTGCCTTGTCCGAACTGCTTGAGCGTGGCCTGGCGGGACGTTGACCCGCATTTGCACTTGGTATGAACCGATCTTGAGGTCCGTAGAGAGCGACAGTGGTTACACTGCGATACCGGACGGCCCTTTTTTCCGACTCTTTGAAGAGGGCGATCTGCATGCGTCAGCATCAGCCATGCCGTCTTGAAGAGCCATGAATAATATACTCACCTGTATGTTGGCACTGAGCGACACGATGGCCGCGAATACAGCTTTCGCAGGCGTACTTTTCCCCGTTTGTGATCATGATGTTGATGTTTGATAATGAGTAAAGTCAAAGCTGAGTTGAGCTGAGCTGAGATGTGCCTGAAGAAATAATGTGGGTCGTGGCCAGATTAATAATAAAAGTTAAAACGCCACATAAAGCAAGCGCCCTGTACTTTTGCCGCTATTGATAGAATAGTCGCTGATAATTTGTCACTTGCTTATTGCCAAGGGCCTAGAATATCGATCAGAACTGCTTTCTCCTTGAAAGGACAGATCATAAGCATGGGCCTGGCCATGCCAATAACTTGATAGTCCCAGTTGGTATCTCCAGTGCCTAACAAGTGTTGACTACCTATTTTATACAGACTGCTAATCGTAACCGGTGCAGAAGCGAGACGATATCGGCGTTGTAGCTAATCTCAATTCCATCCAAGGACAGAAGGCTCAGATCGCGTCTGGGGAGAGCTGCATCATGATATGACCTCATACCCCAGCCCTAATCTAGTCTAGCTTTTCCCATAATGCCAACAGTCATGTGATGACCCAGTCCCAAGGTGACCCCACCAATTCAAGGGTCTGACTATTCTGACTCAAAGCGTCGAATACACAAGCTGAAATAACTGGTACATATCCTCTTATCCCAAGAAAGTCCCACCCCCTACAGTTGACAAAAATGAGTGAGGAGGCACTTCACGCCACCGCCTGCAAAGGATGCCGCCGGCGAGGCCGCAAATGTGATCGGACGCTGCCGGCCTGTCTGAGCTGTCGGCGCCGAGGGGTCGAGTGTGAAGGATACATCACAAGATGGCCAGGAGTTGCGGCGAGAGGGAAGCTTGCGGGAAAGTCTATTCCAGTTCACGACGACTTGGTAAAGACCTCTAAACCCAGGCCTACAAGAGCCAAGCGGGGGAATGCTCCAGTGCTGTCAAGGGGCCCCATCGATAGCCGACCCAGGGAGCTTGGACACGACTCTTTTCATAATAAAGGCTCACCTTCAAGTCCGCCGGCATCGGTTAGAGATGGTGAGTTGGAAAGACTGATTAAACACTGCAAGATGCCCTCCCGCTTAACCATCAAATGCCATCACTAACCTTGGCATTTACAGACATCCAGGACCTCAGCAGCATCTTTTATCTCGGGACTGGACCTGGCGAAAATCCAATGTTTTGTTATGTGCTTCCTCTTATAGACAGTGTGCCTCCCATACGCTATGCCATTGCTGCATCGGCCTCTTGTCACCTTGCCGCTCAAACCTCAGATGAAGCGCTCGAGAAGAAGAGCCTGTATCTGCGCATCCATGCCACGCATCTGTTAAGAGAGATGCTCCGAGATCCATGCACAGCAACAGATCAAAGCATACTAGCCAGCATGTTGATGTTGGCACAGCTTGACGTAAGATAAACACGCGTTCTGTGGAGTGCTTGTCTCACCAAGATCTAGATGTGTTCCGGAGACTGTCTCGAGTTTGAGACTCACCTAAAAGCCGCAGCCATGATAATACGTGGCCAGAACTATGACCACGTCTCAAACAGGCACTACTTTGAGCAGCGGCTTGCTTGGTAAGTTGGTCAACCTTGTAACCGCAATCCTCTTCTAACAAGCCCTCAGGCTTGACATGATGGCATCTACAACTTCTGCCCGACTACCGAACTTGTCCACCAAAGAACTCAAGGCGGCTCTCGGGCGCTTCTCGAGTCACGGACGGAGGCAATGGAGCTATGATGTTTTCCCGTGCCCGATCGACCTGTTTGAGATACTCGCAGACATTACCATGCTTTCCAAAACCCAACTGGGCGTGACGAGTCCAAGCCGGGAGACTGTGGAGGAGGCTGATTGTATAAAAGGCCGTCTGGCGGCGTGGAAATGGCTTGAAGAAACCTCTGGCCCACGGAAGCACATGGTTGAAGTTTGGCGACTCGGTATCATGGCGTACCTCAAACGTCTATTTCCGTTTACCGACTCCTCGGATGCAGCAGATCTGACAAGTCAGGTTCTGCATCTCGCACAACTCATCCCGCCGGCCACACCCTGGAGCTATTCCTTACTCTGGCCCATCTTCCAGTTCGGTGTGACTTTGGGCAGTGAAGCACTGGATGAGAGAGCGTGGGTACAGAAGCATCTCAACATAGCCCTGGAGGCCGTTGGATGTCGACATTTTAGTAACGCGCTCGAGACACTACGTTTTGTTTGGGACAATGATGCCCAGTATGATCCTCTCACCGCTACAATCAAAGGACGCACCATAATGTTGGCATAGTTTGCTAAATAGAGACAGTCATACATTGAGGCACACTCATAAGGACTCTGTATACTACTTGGACCTCCTCCGCGTTTCTTAGCCCGCAATCCATCTGGAAGAATGTCCTCAAGAAAGGCATCTAGCTTAAGTATCTAGCTGATACAGTCTCCAGCTCGTTCCTGATCTCCTTCTTGCACGCCTCGGTCGCCCAGCACATGTCAATAGCATGCCTTGTCAAAGTTACCATGTCGTGATTATTAAATCCGCACATCTCCTTGGCCAGCAGCATGTCGTGTAGGATCCAGCAATCTTCCATGTAGGCCGGATCGTCGCTTGCAATTGCGATCGGGATCCCCGCGTCGTAGAGGGTACGTATTCTCGGAAAGATCTCATCGGCCGGCTCGTGACGGAGATATCCCCATGGAGTAATCGTCATGCCGATGCCCTTCTCCTTGATGAGACGTATGAGATCCTGGTCTTGGACAGCATTTAGGCCGTGATCTATGCGCTCCGCGCCCGAACCTCCCACATCCGCCGCAACTTGGCGGATATGCTCGTGGGTGTCCTTTTGGCCCACATCGCAATGTGCGGTGAGGTGGAAGCCGGCCTGTTTGGCCAGAGT
Source organism: Fusarium neocosmosporiellum (assembly GCA_006518225.1). Classification (NCBI taxonomy): domain Eukaryota; kingdom Fungi; phylum Ascomycota; class Sordariomycetes; order Hypocreales; family Nectriaceae; genus Fusarium; species Fusarium neocosmosporiellum. Next base: position 28,485 of record SSHR01000130.1, on the reverse strand, counting down.
GAAGACCTCTGAGAACAAGGAAGGGGGACGGTTGTCTTCGTTCGAGTCAAGACCAATGCCAGTGACCATATCTCGGTAGGGAAGAACAGCTTGAAAGTGCTCCATGGCCGACTCTGGCGATAGATCACGCAGGAAACACATGATCCACTTGGACTTGATCTGCTCTCGGGATCAGCATCTGTGCAAAACGATGGTCTGCCGCTCACGTACGCCTAGACGCTTTTCTGCCTCCTCCTGAGCCGCTCGAAATCCCCCCATCATGGTGTCCCAGGAGACACCACGGCGAGTGTGGCCCTGAGGATCGAAGAATGGCTCACAGTACCGAATGTTCATCGAGGCAGCATGCTCAAAGTAGTTCATGGCCAAGTCGTAAAAGTCTTGCTTAGTGACAAGCACTTCAAACCCGCCATAATAGGCCTCGAAGAAGGTAAAGGTCTCTTCAGCATTGTCGATGGAGTGGCCTGGTCGGGCTTGGATGATGTTGTACGACGCCTTGAGCTGCTCTAGACTGGTGTACACGGTACCAGTCCGCTCGAGCTTCAGGGTCTGGTTGTTTCTCTGGGCAAGCTGCCACCTGAGCTCAGGAGTCAAGGTGCCTTCGATATGGACGTGCAGTTCCACCTTTGGAAGGTCAAGCACGAACTGATCGTTGGCATCCAGCAGTTCCTGCCGCAAGGCTAGGCGTTCTTCGAGGGGCATGGCGTGCTCCATTGTAATGTCTAGGAGGCGAGGGTGTTGCAGTTTGGTAACGGAGGCTGCTTTGCTGATTGAAATGGATAGAATTTTCTGTTTGCCAGTAATTAAGAAAGAAGAAGAGACTGTGAGGGCAATTCGGTGGGCTCTTATACTTGAGTACAACAGCCATACTGGATTACTTCATGTGAGCGGATGCCAGGGCCCTCTACTGGTCTCCACGCTGCTAGTACTGAATAGGCCACAGTTTCAGTCGGCTGCATAGGCTAAAGCTGTCACCCGGTCCCTCCAAGACCTGATTATCAGCACTAGTCCTACATTCGTTACTGTTTCCGTCAACTTGGTGCATATTCAGGCAACTCCTCTCTGTTGTACAGACTTTCTTGTTTTAGTCCACTTTCTCACCCTATTATTGATTTTCATGTGGATGTGACACGATTGACTCACCGTCTCATGAGGCAATTAATGATTAAAAGTGGATGCAATAGCTTGGCCCTGGTAACAGAGATGCTCCGATGGTTGTCTAGCCTTTCCCATCTTCTTACGAATACAATGAGGCTATACTGACGAAGGACCATCCATTGCGGCGTTTATGTTAATAAAAGGTGTATGCTATGCAGTGAAAAAAAGCCCTCTTCACACATTTTTTCGTCGTATTGTTCGGTCATCGGCCAGAAAAATTAAACCCTCTAGCTAGACTGAATCAATTCGCTCTAACATTACCCAACCCCTTTCTTACTCATACTCACCTTCGCAATGCGGACTCTTCTTAACCCTATCCATCATGCCAACAGGATCTCTCAGCAAGTAGCCGATTTCAGATCAGAGGGTCAATCTGATTCAGGTCAAGACAATACTAGCGTGCTGGCAACCGTCTAGCCATTCAAATGCAGTCTTGAGCACTCGCCCTCTGCCAACCCGACGGCACGGTTCTTTCTTCTCTAGGCTAGTCAAATTGTGCCGTGTGAAGCTTCCAGATACAGCCAAGAAATCGACACACATGGGCTCCTCCTCATCATCCTGTCTCAAGTACTTGAGCAGAGGAAACGCAAACACGTCCTCAGACTCAAGAGCGGTATCCAGAGCTACCCATCCGATGATCTGGTCCCCGTTGGATGACAGAAGCGTGTTCGTGTTGGGGTGCATGCCCAGCTCTGACCATCCAAAGTGAGTGTCAGGGGCCCATCTTTCACGTTCCGTATGGTGGGGAATGTCACCAATTCGAGCACCAACTCTGATGCTCTGAAAAGGTCCAGAAACGTGCAGCTCTTGAGCTGTTTCATCTGGCTTCGGCTGGCCAAACACGACCTGTGCCAGGAGTTCTGGATAGACGAGGTACTCATCGTGAGCCCATTTCACCGAGCCCCTCACATTCATCCAGCTCCAGGACGGGAATCGGATATCGTTGAGCTCGCCGCGGCTAATGGCTGGAACCCATAGTAGCTGGGAGTGTAGGTGCTCACAATGTCCAAAATCAATAATGCCGTGATAAAACCTGTAGCCGAAACGAGTAGCCAGCCGCTCCTCAAACCCCATCAATGCCTTGTGCTTGTCCGAGTTGTACGTCAGCTTGGTCACGCTGTACTGCTGTACCGTGTTCTGGCACGTCTTTCTCAGATTGAACTCGGCATCGTAAGACACGCCGCCGTACGCTGTCGGGGCGTCCATGGTGTACTCGCCACGAGGACGCCGGCACTCGGGGATCCCCGTCTGCTCCGTCTCCCAGTATCGGTTGCACCGCCAGCCGAGGTCGTACTCGGTGAAGAAGATGCATCGGCGGGAGAGTTCTCGTTCCTGGAATACCCAGCCGCGGGAGTGCCATGCCTTGGATTGGAGTCGGAGAGGGAAGGGATAGGCCGTATGAGAAGCTTCCTGCATGATGACCTCGGACAATTCATCCGCTCCTTTTTGTTGTGATGAATTCTGGCTTGTTCCTGTGATGCCGTCTTCAACTCCATCATTGCTTGTCCTAGCGGCTTTGACTTTAAACCTGGCAGTCCTGGCACGCGCTGGCCCACTGACGAACAAGCCCGAGTCCGCTGCCTGAGACCCGTCTGAGCCTTTTGCATCCACCGCAGCTATAGTGCAGAAGGATTGCTCGAATATCACTCCCATGAGCCCTATCTGTGTCATGAGCTCAGTGGGATCGTCTTGGACGATACAGATGGAATCAATCCAGAGGAATCGCTCGCCCAATTCCCTCGTGAGCCATATCGCATCTCGAAACGTCTTAGGCAAATCCACCAATGGGAGTTCCACCTGCCAGGCATCGACAGTATCCTTGGTCATCCTTGGCGGGATGACCTTTCCCCAGCAGTGACTGAGAGTCAGGTAACGCCCTGTTTCCTTGCCGTGTGTCGTATAGACGCGTGGCTTCTTCTCCTCCCTTCTCCCATCACCAGCTAAACCAACGTCGATGACCCTGAACGGGAGAGTCGTGGAGGAAGAGCCGTCGTTGTATTTGTTCCCCGAGTATGTACCTTTCCCGCACTCATCGTGATGTAGCTGACATTCCGCAAGCCACTCACGAAGCAGGCGCATGTTTCGCGGAGAATTGGCAACTTGGAGGTCCCTATGCGTGATAATTCGGTCTTGAAAAATGCTTGATTCTACCAGAAATCAGACTTGGCCCTGAAGAATCCTCAGAGGAAAAAACAATAATAGTACCTTCTGACACGGAGAGCCGATGCAAATCTCCGTAGTGCTGAGAGTCGAGCTTGAACATGCCCCAGCGCGCCCCAGGCTCTGATTGCTGCACCCTCCACAGGAGTGGACCACGATGATCTGTATTGCAAACCTTTGTTTTTCCATCCCTGAAAACCTTCAGTTTGTCATGCTTGACACAGGTCTGGGACTTATAGGCGTTGCTGACAAGCTTGCAAAGCCGGCAGTGTTCCTTGGACTGAAGGACCTGGTTGTAGTCTAGGGGGTGCTGGAAGCCATCTATCAACATTGGCAGAGTGACGTTACTGCATGCCGAACATAGTTCCGACGCCATAGCTTTAGCATCCAAGTAGTACCGCACGGAATATAGCTTTTATTCGCTTTGTTTTCATCGTACGACATCTATCTTTGCGGGGTATCATGTATGCCAAGATAGCAATGGAGCTGTTCACAAGGATCTCGGCCTGCCTTGTGGAATAAAGATCCGCCGACTGCTCCAGTTCCTGTTATCGATAAGAAAGTCTCCATTCAAACAGCGTCCATCTCTCCATCACCTGGACCAGGCCAATTCTCAAGGACGGTTTTGGGCATCTACAGCTTCACCCAGCAAGTCTCTTGTTTTCCAGGAGTGCCACCTGTTAGCATAGGTGTCTTGCAACTAGAACAACTGTGCTGTTAAGTATTATAACACCTATTTTCTCGTTATCTCACACTACTGTTGTGGTAACAACTGCCGATCCAAGACCCAAACCGAGTCCTTCAGGTGTCCCCATTTCCCAACTGCAAACCGCCTTGTGAGAGTATCAAATCTCTAATCAACTGCCACCCAATACTCTGCTTGTAAAACTCGCTTTCTTCATCCCCAATAATCATGGTCCACTTTTTCAGAAACCACGGCGCAGCCTCCCAGCTCCTCATGTCCCAAGGTTGATAGGTGTTGTTGGAGCGCCTCTCGGTTGCAGACTGGCTCTGTCGCCAGATACTCAAGCCTCCTCTTTCGTAAATGTCAAGCTTCAGCTCCCAGGTGTTGAAGGTGTCGGGAATGGCAGCTGACAACATGATGGCCCTTTCACGGAGGAAGGGGAGAGGAATGAGGTCGAGGCCAGCGTGGTGTGGGATGAGGACTTGCGCCAGTGTCGGGCGAAGGTGGATCGGGATGCTGGTGTTTTTAAAGGACACGGTAGATGCAGCACCATATTTCAAGAGTAGAGTTGGATCAGTAGTTGACGAGAGGCTGGGCTGATAAAAGGGTGAGATGCAATCCACGCCACAGTTGGCGATTATCGATAAGTCCAAGCCCATCGAGAGGGCGTTCTGAAAGACGGCGTGGGCGACAGTTACAGGGATAAACTGGAGCATATTAAGATAGATGTCTGGCAACATTAACTCGTCTCCTTTGCTGTCCGTCGAATGTTGCGAGGCCCTGAACTTGTTTGATGGATGCCGGGCCGACAAGAGCTGCAAGTCATGCCGCTGAAGCTCAGTGGGTGTGTTTGTGGCGTCCTTAATGAAATTTGTGTCTTCTGCAATCAATTCTTCGGACGATATTGATAAAGAAACGCTGTCGCCCGTTTCGCTGGGACTTGGTTGGTGTGGTTGGATCGCGCCCTCGCGCGTGCTGATATCGTTCTGTGGTCTGCCCTGCTCTGATCCGATATCCTCTTTGAATGACTCTTGAGCATGATTTGGTGTGTTTGGGGAGCGCCTGGTGTACTTGGGGGCGCTATCGCATCGCTTGAGGAGCGGTCGCAGTCGTCGTGTCTGCTGGCGTTCTGACTCTGCCTCTTTGAGCCGTCTACGCTGCTCTTTTTGTCGCTTTCCTATGAGGTGGGATATTAGAATACAGTCCACGAATTTACGACAGCGGTCACTCACGATACGCCCTCTGAGCGAGCCGGTTCTGCTCTCGCCGTGCTTCCGTTAAGACCCGGCGCTTGGGTGGCCGTTCGGCTCCGGAGTCTCGCCCGACCGACTCTGTTGGCTTACTACTTGTAACCCAATCACTGTTGTCTCTGTCCTCCATATTGAGTTGTCGTCATCAAAGTCTCGCTTTCGCTAGCGGATAGCCGAAGGGATCGAGGTCGAAGTCATTGAGGACAAGGATCGTCTCCACAACAGCTCTAAAGTCCGAAGTCCGAAGTCCGTCACGTATCGCCACCTGGCTTACTACTTTTTGACCAATCAGAGGCAAGAAAATGGGTAAGCCGCCAAGACAACACAGCATCATGCCGCGTCACTCTGGATGGCTTACTATCACTGAGTCCAGTCAATTCTGAGTATCGCGACATGGAATATGAAGGCATTAGTAAATGTGTTGGAAGGATGGAAAAAAGAAGTTTAAGGCCGAGACAGAATGAAGCATAAATATTCCTCAAGGCTCTATCCTTGGTATCCAAGTCTCCAACAACCCATCAACCATCACACCTCAACAACAACCCTTCCACAAGAACCTTCCATCCCTTTTATCTCGTAAACATGTCTGCCCCCAAGACCATCGCCATTGTGGGAGCTACTGGAAACCAGGGCTCTTCAGTCGCAAAGACCTTCCTCAACCTCCCCGGCTGGAATGTCCGATGCCTTACCCGTCGACCTACCTCCGAGAAAGCTCAAGCTCTCAAGGATCTCGGGGCTGAGGTAGTTGAAGCGGATCTCGACAACCTCGATTCTCTAATCGCCGCCTTCAAGGGCGTTCAGGCCATCTTTGTCAACACAGACTTTTGGGCACCGTACCAAGCTGCCCTTGCGGCGGGACATGACCAGCCCACCAGCAGCGCCATGGGGTTCAAGACGGAATTCCAACATGTCAAGAACTCTTCTATCGCCGCCTCCAAGACCCCTACCCTTGAAAAGTTCATCTACTCGGCCCTGGGTCCCATGAAGATTGCATCGGGTGGCAAGTACTCTCACTGCTACCACTGGGACAGCAAGGCCGAGGCTGTCAACTTTATTGAGAAAGAGGTGCCTGAACTCGCCGATAAGACATCCTACATCTATCTCGGTGCTTATAGCTCCAACCTTCTGCTCTTCCCCAAGCGCAACACCAAGACTGGAGAGTACACCCTGGCTCTACCCGGCCCCAAGACAACAAGGTTCCCTATCATCGACCCTCTGACCTCCACCGGTCCTTTCGTCCGTGCTCTCATTGAAGACGAACCCGCTGGAACCAAGCTCCTGGCTTATGACAGCAACATGACCATTAGCGAGGCAATCGATGCATGGAGTGCCATTACTGGCAAGAAGGCAGAGTTTCAGCAGCTCACATTGGAGGAGATGCAGGAGTTGACTGGTCTGCCCCTCGAGGTTCTTGATGGGCCTGCTTTCCTTGGAGAATACGAGTTTTGTGCTGGACTTGAAGGCGTCATTACGCCAGAGCAGCTGAAGAACCCGGTCAAGACTCCCACGTATCCAGAGTTCCTGGCCTCCAAGAACATTGAGTATCTGACTGGGTTTGACTATAGCCCAAATTTTTAAGGGCTGTTCATAGGCGAGCTGGATACACAAAATTGTTCACAGTGCGCGAAAGGTCGAGGTATCAAGACGGATCTTAGTGAGGACGAGGTTAAAGAAATGCGAGTTTATTGTCTTTGATAGTATAAAATGAAGAGATGAGATCTACCCTCTATAACACGAATGAAATATGCACGACAGTCTATATAAAGCTGTATGAGCCGTACCAAAAGTCTATAAACCAATTAATATGCAATACGATCAATCTCAATTTAGGCCATTAGTGAATGTAAACCACCTCCCCTCCCCCTCTTCAACTCTCCTTAGTTTCGCTTGACTCCACTGCCCTTGGGCACTCGGAAGAGCCAGTAAAGACCGAGAGTAGCAGCAACGTTGAAGGCGATATAGACCCAGAGAAGGCCAAAGTGCCACCACCTATCGCTATAGTCAATCTGGAAGTGGTCCAGGTACTGCTCCGTCGAAGCCAGGGTGCAGTATTGGCAGGTGTCGGAAGCCAGGGGGTTGAGAAGATACCCTCCAGCCTCCTGTACAAAGGGACCCATAAAGGTTTCGCAAGTCAGGTTTGCAGGGACTGCCATGTGAAGGACCTCGTTGTCGGCGCAGGTCACATTAGAGCCATAGACAGCTGTGGACATGATACCGCTGATGAGATATGTGCCAGGAGATGCGCGATACATGAAGGTCCAGAACTTGGGAATATCAGAATAAGGAACGCCGACACTATATGAATATTAGCAACTATCCATAGAAGGAAAAGACGACATAGGGAACCACTAACCCGCAGAAAGAAATGCACAGCATCCACAGCAATGTCGCAAGAACACCAGCCTCCTCGGCAGTCTCAATCCACACAATGGCAAAGTGCGAGAATGTGCTCGTGAAGAGCATAAACATCAGCAGGAAGAGGAAGACGAGGAATCCACGAATAGTGACGTCGTCGGACGTGGTGTTTTGCACAAAGCCCACGGGGTAGTACCAGCAAAAGTACATGATGACGGCCATCAAGGTGTTCCACGCGACTTCGACAAGGATGTTGGCCAGGATGTAGGCTACAAGAGTCAGCTTCATGTTTCCGAGTTGAGGTTAGAGAGTGGCTTACTATTCCATCGGTAGATCTTGGAAGGCCTCTCGCGAACTTCGTAGAGGGCGCGCTGGGGAACAAACATAGGCATGATCTGCTCGTTGATGTTGCCAAACAAGACGAGATACATGAAGATGGCGAAAAGCTGGTTCTGGAGGCCTTGAATACTGTTGTTGGCGCTGAAACTAAAGCCGAGGTACAGGGACTATTTCAAGTGTCAGTGATGAAACTTCTTGTTGATGAGAACAACTCACAGCCAGAACAATCAGGATAGTCTTGGACCAGATATAGGTGGGTGATCTCCAAAAGTGCTTCCAAGTACGGATAAGAACCTCCCGGAACTGCGTCGAGAAAGAAGCCACAAACTCATTGTGCTGAGACGCATCACCGTCGGCGAATGCGGAGGAACCTTCAGACTGGGTAGATGCCAGAGACTTGAGTCGTTCAAGCTCCTTCTTGACGTCCTTGAATTCGGGCGAGTTTCTCCAGACCTGGTGCCAATCGATGGTTTCCTCATCATCATGAGAGGGCTTGATGATTTGAAGCATGTACTCGGCAGGGTTGGCGTCAGGGGGGCAGGGGGGGGCACCGTTTCGTTCAAAGTACTCGAGAAGGGTCTTGGATTCGTTTCCGAGGTCTGAAGTTGTTAGATGAATTTCGACAAGACTCGGTTGAGAGTCGACGTACCTCCGAAGTAGACAGTCTTTCCTCCAGGAGCGAGCAAAAGAAGTCTGTCAAATCGCTGGAATAGAATAGCCGATGGCTGATGAATAGTGCATAGAACAGCCTGACCACTAGCAGTCAACTTTTCAATCAGATCGCAAATAGCCCATGAAGTCTGAGAGTCGAGTCCCGAGGTAGGTTCATCAAGAAAGACAAGAAGCTGAGGTCGAGCAGCCAGTTCAACGCCGATGGTAAGACGTTTCCTCTGCTCGACGTTGAGGCCCTCGCCAGGCGTTCCAATAACAGCGTCAGAGAATTCCTGCATGTCAAGCATGTCGATGACGTGCTCGACGTACTTGATCTTCTCTTCACGGGGGATCTCTGCGGATTGGCGGAGGAGGGCGCTAAACTCGAGGGCTTCGCGGACTGTCATGGTGTTCAAGTGAACATCTTGCTGCTGAACGTAGCCGACGCGGTGCTGGAATGACGAGTCGGTTGGCTTGCCGTCGATACGTGTATCTCCGCTGACGACGCCCATGGTGACACGAGTAGCGAGGACATCGAGAAGAGTCGTTTTTCCGGCACCAGAAACACCCTGCTATGGTTAGCTACCTGATTTAATGAGGAGAGACTCGACTTACCATCAGGGCCGTAGAAAGACCAGGTTTGACCCAACCGTCAACATGATCCAAAAGACGTCGCTCATTACCCTTGATCTGAATATCATAACAAAGATCCTCCCAGTGAAACACAGATGCACCCGCAGCAAGACCGCTAGATCCATTGTTGGCAACCTTTTCAGCAACAACAGGTCTTTCAGTCTTTTGTGCTTCGGAATCGCCCTTGCCACTGTCCTTGAGAGAAGGCGGCATTCTGCCCTTGCGGAAGACAAGGACTTCACCCTTGCTCTGAGGGGGCTTGGCGTATTCGGCTGAGACGACGTAGGCGAAGAAGAAGGCGACAAGAAAACTGCAGAGAATTCCAACGTTACTATGATGATATTAGCAAGGTTATCGGTGTGATATGAGTGCTCTGAACTTGCCGCCACTTGTGAGCGTTGCTGTAGTCAAACGACATGTTGATGTACCTATCGCCGCTGACAACGTTTGATCCAGGCTCAGCGCCCACAACAGCGCAAATTCTCGACTTGGGAGGTAGATCATCGTAGCCAGGTCCCCGAGGAACCATTTGGGCGCAGGGGAACTCTCTGTTGTGGAACTCGTTCGCCATGAGGGCCTCGAAGGCATAAGCCAGGGGGTTGATGTAGTTCATCCAGCGAGACCATCCGAGCATGTAATCAGTAGGTATGGTGAAGCCAGTGTAGATCATCAGGCCGAGACTGAGAATAGCGGAGGGAACCATGGCTTGATGGGAGGTGCGAGTCAGGCAGGCGAGTGTGCGATAGATGCTTGACATGACGAGTGTGGTGAGATATGAGGCAAGGCAGAAGAAGAAGAAGTTGCCTGCTTCTCTTCGCAGGTGGGCCATGAAGTACACCAAGATGTTGAAGACAAACATGTTAACCGTCTTGTAAGGAATGTCAATGAGGTAACTGGCAATGGCCTGGGTGGACTGATGATAAAAGGCGTAGCGGTTGTGCTTTTCAACAACAGGACGCTCAGCGTAGACAGTCAAAACCTAATATTCAGTCAGTATCAGTCGTGCATTGAACTCTCAGGTTGCTTACCTCAAGCTGACTGGCAAAGGCATTAAACAGCAGAGAGAAGAAGATGAGACCTCCTCTGTAGTAGAATGTCGACGAATCGTTCTTGAGATTGTAAAACATACTTCCCAGAACCAAAGCCATAATCATGTTAAACAAAAGCGAAGCAATCGTAAATCCCGGATCAGCAAGCAACCTACGCCAGCCACGCCAAAGCGTAAGCCTGACTTGGTGCGCATACGAGATTGTGTAGGGAGACTTGGCGCGCTGGCTCTTGAACTGCTCCGCGCGACGGGAGGTTTGATATTCAGCCAGACGCTCCTCGCGAGGATGGTTCTGCTCGTATTCCGAGAGTTCACGGAGGAGTTGCTTCCGAGGTTCACTGGCTTGCCAGCGTTCAGCGAATTCGTCGGGGGTTCGGGGGGCTGTGTGTTCGTAGCCAGGTTTCACTCGACGCTCTTGGGGGCTTGTCATTGAAGTGAGGAAGTCGGGAGTGGTTTGTCGATCAGGGCCTATTGTTGTCAGTCTTGGATATCACGAGTGTTTAGAAGGGGACTTACACTCGAAGCCGAGGTTTTCAAAGTATTGCTTGGCCTCGGTGATCTTGCCAAAGAAGATTTGCCTGCCCTCATAGAGGACAGTGACACGATCAAACAACTGCCACATGTCAGTTCTCCTCTGATAGTTCCTTCATGGACACTTACATCGTAAGCTGACTGAGGTGCCTGATAGATAGCAACAGCGCCAGCAACTCCTATGAGATCAGCTTGCAGACGCAAAGTCTTGCAAAAGTTGATAGCGTTCCCACTATCCAATCCGCGCGTAGTGTTATCCCAACACTGCAACTTAGCACCCGTAAGAGCAGCCTCTGCGATACTAACACGCTTCCTCTCACCACCGCTAACGCCTCGAACAAAATCATCACCAACTCGTGTGTCAACAGTGTGGCTGATGCCAAAGATGGCCATCATGACGTCGCGCATCATTGTATCCGCCTGCGCGCGGGTCACGCCGCCGGGGACGTGACGGCGGGAGTGGGCGCTTGCGGCGAAGGAGAGGGTCTCGCCGACTGTAAGATGGGCGAGGTGGGTGTCGACTTCTGCGTTGTAGAGGACGTCGCCGCGAAACGAGGTTCGCATGTGGCTTTCTTCGATGCCTTGCTAGTTGTTAGAAGAGGTTTATTCAACAAGAACCAATGGGTGCTTACCTCGGAAATTCATGTACGACTGGGGGTCAACCTCAAGGCCTGCTGTCTCTCCAGCAATGGTCTTGAGGAGAGTTGAGCAGCCAGAGCCAGGAGGTCCAAGCACAAGAAGCAACTCGCCCTCCTCAACAACACCCTCAAAGTTGCGAAGAATATCAACACGTCTCTTCTTTCGAGGACTCAAGAGACTAACCAAAGACTTGACAAGATCCAATGGGTAGTCAACAACACTCTTCTGGTGTTCAGCGCCGGTACCCCATCCAAAGACATTCAAGTCTCGAAAGGCAACACCGAGACTGCGAGGTGGCGCAGAGCCATCTTCCGACTCGTCAAGCTTGACATAGGCCTTGACCCATGCTCGTGCATCAAAGTTGGGCGAATTGGGGTCAAGTCGCGTGCCGGGCTGTGGACAAAAGGCGTGAAGCTCGGCGCCGGCAGTGGTAGAAGCTCTGGTGAGCTGTCGTGCAAGAGCCTCAATCTCATGGTTCATTGGGCCTTCGTCTGAATGAGAACTGCCAACTGCAGTGTCGTCCTTGAGGCTGGCGGCGGTTGATGTCGATGTGCCATCCTCGTGATGACCGGCCTTTTCGTCCGGGGTCCGACCTCCGGGTGTCTTTTCGTCTTCAGGGGCCATGTTGAAGGCGCCAAGGGTCAATCAATGGTCGAGACTTGTTCTAGATGATTGATGTCCAGAGGCTTGTCTAGCTCAAAATCAGATCAGATCAGGGAACAGACGTCTTAAGTACAAGACCATCAACAAACCTCTACCCTCAAACCAGTGTCCCAAGATCTGCAGAGTCAAGTCCGGCAAAGAAATAAGGTTGACAAGAAAGAATCGGGGCTCCGGACCCGAGGGAAAAGTCCTGTTCGGCAGGGCAGAGAATTCGTATAAAGGGAACGGGGCCCGCGGGTGAATCAGTACGCGCCGCAAATCCACTGCGACGAATCCCCCTTAGCTTGCGAGTCACTTTCTTGGCTCTCGAACGTGAGTCGCCCCGAACCGACGGAGTCGGGGAATATGATTAATTGTATGTGGACCGGATCCCCACAAGGAGCCCGCGGAGGCCCGAGCCCGGGGGTCCACGGGTCGCTTCGCACTCGTTTTATCAGGGTTCATTTTGGACCAAGTCCAAGGCAGGCTGCGACAGGTTCGCTTAAGAAAGGGACGCATTTCATTGGCATTGATTGGCGAGGCCGGGTTTGACCGTCGAGACTGCCTGCTTCACTTCCGTTGTCACCTGGTATCACTCCCCAACGAGTTCTCGAAGCTCAGTGACGTATTCGCACAAGGAGGCAGCATAGGTGTTGCTGGATGACGTAGAGTATCGTCAAATGGTCTGGTTTCAGCAACATTCAAGCTTCTTTGCTTATTGTTGTGCCATTCCCAGGGACCGACCAGTCACGCCACTCTCTCGTCAGCGAAAACCCGACTTCAGGTCGCCTATGATATATCTTGCAATCGATGGAGGATCTCGTGCTCTATGTGCCTCAGTTTTTCGAAATATGCACGCGGCGCCGCGTCGATCCTAACGTGGCTGTTGCTCAAGGCTTCCAGGCTTTCTTACCCACCACCACATCACGACCACATCACTTGACCACCCAGAGTCACAGTTGTGATTCTCAAGAGTTCATAGCGCCATATAGCTCCTTATTAGGGTGATTAAGCTCTCTTTGGCATCTCGCAGTCAGGTTCTAACGCCACCTTGCGACTGATGTGAGAGACCGCGCGGCGTGGTTTACGATTGCAATCTGTCTTGACAGACGTTTGGTCTCTTACGAAACTAACTGGCCTCTTTGTAGTGAATTTGCGTATCTTCTGTAACTAAATCAACGGACGACTAGATTTTCTTATAGTCCAAGTTGGTGGAGGTCCTCGAAATCTTGGCGGGAGCTACAGGGTAGGTAGGTGAGCGGAGCTATCAAGACACCCTGTGACTCGTGACATCAGTACCAAGACTCAGGAAGCGAGTTAAAATCTGTCTGGGATACAATTGAATCGAACCATGTGGCGGATTCGCACAAGCTAAGCTATTGAAAGACGCAGAGGGGGTTCAGGTAACATTACCGGGTGATGTCGCGGGACAGATCCAAGCTTATTCTCATCTCACAAGTGAGGTTGTGCCCTGTCCCTGATGAGAACAACAGTTACCCAACCCATCATTAAAGTTCAAGTTTACCCCTCAAATAGAGCCTTTCCAAGAGCCCCGTCAGCCCTATCGTCTTGTCTTGCATGTGTCGTGGTCCACCTACAAACCCTGCAATTGTCCCGGTTATGAGTGGTGGGATCCTGAAGAGCCATGCACGAATGCAGTTTCACAACGAATGAGCATACATACACCAGATGGGCGTACAATAAAGGACCCCAAGCTGCCTATAGTCTCATCGTTCATGGAAGCCTCACTCATGTCGTCTTCACGTGGATATTCCCCATTCGTCAGCATTGCCGGAGACCATCCAAGACCATCCAATAGGGACGGCCAATGATGCTCCACTCAGCAGCCGAGGCATCTCCACTCTGCCGGGGACGTCATCAAAACCGGGGTCTTGGATAAGGAGCCGAGGAATGTTGCCTACCTTACCCTTTCATCTTCATCATCAACATTACACTGTTTCTTTCCATCATCTCATCTCATTATGGCCCCGACTCTCGCTGAACAAGTTGCCGTGGAGCAGCTGGAAAAGGGAGAATATGTCTCCAAGATGCTACCCATTCGAATGGGCAATTCCATGCCCATTGCTTACGGAGGATGCACAGCAGGCGTTGCCGTGAGCGCTGCTTGTGCAACTGCACCCCCTACCATGGCGCTGTATTCCGTCCTCGGACATTTTCACGGCCCTGCTTCGACCGACAGAAAGTTGCACTGCAGTGTTACCCACACAAGAGACACCAGGTCTTTCGCTACACGGCGCGTCCAGGTCAAGCAACAACAGGCAGATGGCAAGTTCCGCGTCTGCTTGGAACTCATCGCCGACTTCCACGTGATAGAGCCATCGACACTCACTTATACGGAGCCGCCCAGCCCCAACTGGCCCAAACCGGGGAGTGACAAGTGCGAAAATATGACCCAACACGTCAACAAGCTGGTCGCCGACGGAACTGTTGAAAAGGAGCAAGCCGACGCGTTTCTAGAGTCTTTTTCAGCATTTGAGACTTTCTTCGATGCCCAGTACTGTCTTGAAGGTGTAGCCGGTCAAAACATGGGCGGAGCACTCAAGGACAAGGTCACAACTCAAGATGACCGTCACGTCACCGACAAGACATCAGCAGAATGGCAGCGCGCCAGAGACACCCTCGCAACACACGCAGACAACATGGCCGCTCTCTCCTTCCTCATGGATGGTGGCCTATCGTTCCTCCCGCTGAGCCACAACCACCTCTGGTTCGACGACGTGACGGTTTGCTCGAGTTTGGACTTTGCTCTGCGGATTTTTGTCCCCAAGCTTAAGCTGAATGAATGGCACCTTAAGGAGCGTAGGACTTATAGAGCTGGAAATGGCAGGACGTTTTCTGAGGGAAAGCTTTGGGATGAGCATGGAAACTTGGTGGCGTCTGAGAGTCAACAGTCTATTCTACGGCTCCAGAAGGGCGTTGAGCCAAAGCTCTGAAGGACTTTTCGTTATTTCTCAGCGATTGTAAGGATAGAGTAGCGATGCCATGGTCTGGTTAAACAGAGGTTGCCACTGGGTTAGATTTATCTCTAGAAAGGGAGATGCTTAGAGCAGTTTGGCTAAGAATCACTACTTTGATATTTAGCCTCGAGATAGAATCACGATCTCTTTTTCTTACCTATTCTACTTGATAGACTTAGCGTCCCACAATATCCACCGAGATTGTTGCGAGATGGATCAACTGGGCTACCCCGGCCTCCAACTCCCTCATCTGCTCTAGCAAGGATGCAGCAGTCAGCTCAGGTGTCCTTGATCCGCCCTACGAGGCGGGCCAGACCCTTGTGGGGAAACGGGCCAACAGCAGTGGCAACACGGCTCCGGTGATGTGCGGGACTGGAAGCATGTGCTTTAAATGTTGTTTAATTAGTATCTTTGCCAATTTCGAGTGTTTCCTTGCTTTCTCTTGGTCGCCATCTAAAGCACGCGGCATCTACTGATGAAAGCCGAAGACTAGAAAAGCCTCGATGCGACGCGGGTGAGAAAAGTTGGCTAACTTGCCCGCAATTACCTCAGCTCCTTCTTATCCCGCTATCAATTTAACCCAGTCGACTCACGAAAACCTAACTCAATTCGAAACTGATCTTGGACCAACCAGCCTCTCATGTGCTGGAGCCATTGGGGGCTGAAACTGCGCCTTGACTTTCAGGGATCTTCACAGCCATACAACAGGGTTGTCATGCACCTCGACATCCTGCTCATTCAAATCAGGGTACTGGAAATAAGAAAATGCGCCTAACGGGATGATCCTTCAGGCTGTTCACCTCCTCGACCTTGACAACGGGGACTACGCCAAGGGTTGCGAGCATCCAATACACATCCAGACATGGCAGTCTGACTCCACAGCCTCAAGGGATCATGCCATGAGCTGAAGATCCTTTGACCAACACGGAGGCTATGCATGTAGAGAGGCCAGCCCTAATAATCTGAAACGTGCCCGCGTCCATCCTTCCGACTCTGTTCCTCATCTTCCCCCATCACCACCCGCCATCACCACCAAGCAATGCGCCCCTCTTCAATATTCCTCGCCCTCCTCGCAGGAGCTTCACAATGCTTGGCGACAAGCTGTGATTTTAACGGCGGCTTCTCCGTCCGCCGGTCGGGCGAGTGCGGAGACGACACGGTGACCTGCAAAGCCGGCGCCAGCTCGAGATGTTGTCCTCAGGGCTCCTGGTGCTTTTACACAGAGCCCGACAAGGGGGGCAATGCTTATTGCTGCCCGGAGAACAGCGATTGTCTAAGAGATATTGAGAATTATCCTCAGGTAGGCATTCGCCCATTCCCACCCTTGGCAACGTCTCTGCGACGAGACACCAAGGTCTGGATCCCCCGTGCTGATCTTGGTCTTTAGTGCGCGCACGGCAATCGAACTATCTGGGTGGGTGAGGACCGCGAGGTGAAACAGTCCTTCTGTTGCGACAATGGCTACCAAGGAGTAATTCGATCTGATGGCGTGGGCGCCGCGTGCTCCCAAGGCTCGTCAATGAGCAAAGGGGAGACAAGAGCCAGTCGCTTCGAGCCTGATGCGACTTGCGTCGATACCTCGAGCACAAGCACGAATAACGCCGACGCAACGACGAGCGAAGCGACGGAGACAACCTCGGCCGAGTCTGAAGCGGATACAGATACAGACGATGACTCTTCCATCAGCGGAGGAGCTATCGCCGGGGTAGTAATAGGCAGCATCGCCGGCGTCGGAATGGTCGCTGCGGCTGCATTTTGGCTCTTCAGACGGCGATCAAAGCTTCAGGGGGAGCATAAAGCACCGTATTCGACTGTCGAATACGGCCAGGACACTGCCAACCGCTATGCTGCCGGGGGATATCCCCCAACAGAGTTGGATACCCCCCAGAGCCCACCCCAAGAGCTGGCTGGAAAGGAGATACGGCGCGAAGAAGCTGGAGCAAGTCCTCGGCAGACGTAACGCGCCGGTTTATTACACTGGGCGATGGATTGACTCTACAGATTGTAATTCGGGCTTTGGGTGGTTATTAGAAAAGCCCATACATGAAAAGAATAGCTAATGCTAAAGCTAAGGATACCCTCTTGGAATCGGTTGTCTGCTAGATGGTCGGTCTCTGCAAGGCGCCTACTTCTGGAGAGGTTAGGGGCAAGCTTCACTAACAATGCCGGCGACCCCGGGAATTCCGTACCTGCCGAAAAGGGAGAAAGCCTACCAAGAAAGACTTGACGAAGAAAGATATACCGTTGTGTCCAGGTACCCGAGGAGTACGGCGTTATACGCTTATCGCCTCTCGCATGTTGCCGTAGATATTGGAGCGGGAGTAGGTGAGAAGCCTCTCTTACTCTTCGTTGGCTCCCTACCTGGACTATATATTAGAAGAAATGTGTAAGTATATGCTTGACATCACCGCCCACTCAGAATCAAGGGGAGATATTCGAAAGTACTGGCGTTCACGGTGATGCTCCCGGCCTTGCCCATGGGTTCCATCAGACGACCATGATCTGCACTGACATTTCATCAACTTACCAAGCTGGCTGCGTCCTAGAGAGACGTTGCCGCGCTTCTTATGAACCTGTCACGGACATAAAACTCCCTCCTAGCCAGATTAACGGCTGCCCTTAGGAGTAGACACCTAAATGAAAATCGACTCGGTTACGTATAACACGTGTTGCTTGGTCGGCTTGGTCAGTAGTAGTATCAACTTACCTGTCCTATAGAAGCAACCTACAGAACGGTAAGAACGCTCAAGTTCACTGTGCACCTATTGGCTCACTCCACGGAACGGTTTGGCAACTTTGGGGGTAGTAGAATCAGCACCGGCGGGAGATCGGATCCAAGCATTCACGGCTACTTTTTGCAAAGCTCTGACTGGGCATAGGAGCTCATCAAGTCATGAGTAATACTCAGGGACTCCAAGTCTTCACCTTGCTGCCAGCCCTCTCCTCGACCTTGGCTCTCTGACTTATATTATGGGGCACTGAGTCAAGTGGACCGGGTATGGCCCCCGAGGATCCGATACTCCAACCAACGAGGCTGCGTGGAAAGCCACCCTCGGTTATAACAAGAGCCCGGAGCAGGGATAAATCGTGGAGTACGCTATCGGTCAAGTAGCCCCGCGCCCCGGGGTGGTCCATCATGGGTGAGAACTAATCAAGTGTGCCAATGTTAGCAAACCTCCCTCAAGAAAATGATGAAGAGGAAGAAGAATGAATCTCGGAGTTTCAGGCGATGTCGGCTGTATAGGTCCTCAAAGTCGCAATATGTGCAATAATCTTCAGATCGGCAAAATAATGTTGTGCATCATGATGGAGAGTGGTGATACGGGGTGAAAGGGGAATCTTACTTGGCTCAAATGCCTCAGCAGAGGCAAATGCTGATCACTGACTTATGTCTGGAGAGTAGACTTGTATTGACAGAGAAGATTTCTTGATATTTAAGACATGAGACTTTGTGGTCAAGATATCCTCCATGGACAGCCCCTACTCTCCTCGGTGAATTCTACGGCTCACCATAACAACACTAAAGTAGTAAAATCGGGCCAGAATGAGAAATGATAGATAGACTATTTCTCATTATGAGTCACTCTGAGAGATATTGATTTCGCCTGCGGCTGGTATCACAATGTTACCTTGATCCTTGAGACGGACGGCTTCGGCTCCAACCTCCACACAGCCTGGCTATTCGGTGTCAAGGCCCCACGCGCCAGGTCGGACTATTCTCCGTAGCGTGGTCCGTTCTATGGCTCTGTCAAGCTTCGAGTTTTGTGCAGGGCTTGTCCTTGACCACCGTTTCCCTGATCTGACGGGCTTCCGGTCACTGACGGCTAGGTGGACCTGTAGTCTTCAACCTCAGTGAGAACAGGCTCATTCCGTGAAGCTCCTTTACAAAGCTACTTATTACAGCTTAGAGGGCCTCGGACACGTTGTGAGAGTGCGAGATTCAGAGTGATGCAATGCGCGTCCTCAACAAGCTGTGCTGTCACGGTTGCAGCAACAAGGGTCTGCCATCTTGACAACCCTCTCCTCCCGACAACAACGCCCGAGACCCCGAGAAGACCCGCTAATAGCCAGATCCGACAGTGGACTATCAGAGTGGCCTAGCCAACAAGTCTCGGGTGGGGAAGATTCTGGGGGTTGGTTGAGCGGTCAGTCTGTGAGTTAGTGAGTATACAAGCTGAATCAGAATGACTCATGACGCTAGTTTCCATTCTCGGCCAGTGCCAGCATTATCATGTATCAACGCCGGCCAGGTTACGAAACACTCCCGCATTTCTTTCATTTAGGATCAACGTTTACGTCCATTGCTGCATTTCAAATGTTGGTTGATCTTCTTGACCACGGCTGGCTGGTTTCGAAAGGCAATGTGTTGGACGGTCTGTGTAGGCTCCCATCTCCTGAACCAGCACCTTCTGTTTCCTGGTATGTTGGGAAACTGAACCATGATTTTGGCCATTTCTAGCTATACATATGATCAGGTCTGCGACATGCACTGCCGGATGTTTGGTGCATTGAAGTGCCCAGGTAAACGCCTATCTGGAGCAGGCCCAGATTTTGCGTTGGCCTCCCGCCGAAAATGCCCTCAATGCTGCTGGGGTGACTAGGGTCGTGAACGAGTTGCCTTGAGATAGACTGTTCCGTCATGGTCTATCTGACGCGTGTGCCACGCGTCTTTGCAGCCTGCTAGCCCCCCTTGACGCGACGTAATCATTCCCACTCATCCCATCGCATCCAAACATGAAGCCATCGCTCGAGAATCTCCCCGCCGAAATCTTGGCAGAAATTCTCGGTCATTTTTGTCTCCACTGCTGTGGTGAGTTCCGGGAACCCGTCCAACCCGGCATCCCGTTTCAAGATGAGAACCATCGTCCCAAGCAAGACCGTTACGAAAGGTCTTGGTACGCGTTGGATCGACAGGCCCTGTTTTCTCTCAGTCTCTCATGCAGGAAGCTTCATCATGTAGCACATGGAATTCTGTACCGCGAATTCATGCTTGGATATGGCGACTCGGTCTGCTCAAGGTTATATGACTTTGACGATCGACTAGTGTCATTCATGCGCACCGTTGGGCGGCGACGAGATCTCGCAGCCAAGGTTCGCAAAGTGGCTATCCATCCTCTCCTCAGGGAGAATGCCAACACCAAGCAAATCCGGGACTTGCTGCTCGAGTCGGCCGAGGTTCTTGAAATCGACCTGGTTCAAGCTTGGAAGCGACGCGCAGACGAGACCTCAGAAACGGAACGGAAAAGATGGAGCCGATCCTACGGTGAATTCCTCCGAATATTTTTGACTCCTGATTTCAGTAATGCGTCTTATCACCGACAGATTCAACTGGATAACTTGGGCCCCCCTTATGATTTCAAGGCTCTCAACGCTAAGCTCATCGCCATGCTCATTGCTCTCCTCCCAAACATGGATCACCTCAGTCTCTGGCAACATCAACGACCTTGACTACGTTTTTGTCCGTCGGCTTTTCAAGCTCTCGGGATCACTAAAGTTGAAAACGTTGAGACAGAAGTCAGCTCGAATCTCATCTTGGCCTTGGCAACAGGCCTCGAATCGCTAAATGCGCGCGAATTTCTGCCCTCGACGAGCGAAGACGTTGACTTACCCAATCTCAAGACACTCCGCCTTGCTCGCATGGCTTGCGAAAAGGAAAATGTCCCGGCCATTATATCTCGATGCAGTGGAGGTCTTAGGGCCTTTTTATACGAACAAGAGGCGGCCGAGGCGACGCCTGATATGGACGACTACTACTTGACCCCGTCGCAAGCGGTTGACACGTTGAAGTCTCATTGCGAAACACTCGAAACCCTTCACCTCGATTTCCGATATGTTTACTACACTCCTCCCAATCCTGCCTTTTTCAGTCTCACTGACTTTTCCCCGTTGCACCACGTTCGCATTTCTACGGCGCCCATATTCTACCCGCCCCCGGCCGATCTAGACACTCGAACCCCCGAAAAAGACCGTGACCGTATCTGGTCTCGTATGCCGTCTTCGGTCGTTTCTCTCCATCTCATCAAGGACGGAACCACCAAGCTCGAACCGATTCAAGAAGCACTCATCGGGCTTGCGGATATGAAGAAATTGCACCATGGGATGTTTCCATATATTGGACAGGTTCATCTTGGGGCTTGGGACGAGTTGGATGAGGCTGTCAACCGTATGATGTGATGGAGGCTGATGGTATTGCATTTACCATTGAGTGGAGGCCGACCAGTAGCAAGAGACCGAACAGGGCCACCAGGGCACCGTTATGGAAGGTTCAATATGAGCTGACTAAACCTGGTGTTTCCTTGGCTACGTGCTTCCTTTGAACGAAACCGATTCCGCTCAGATTTCCGGTGAGGCTCTGTTTCCGCCTGTAGGAAGCGGCATTGGTCGGTCGGGGCGAGCTTAGCCGAGGCGGCTCCATTCCGCCCGGCCCCGCATCTGGCTTCGGCCCCGCGTCATCGGCTTGCGGCGGCTTGATGATATAATACAAGTTTACTTGACGTCTTCATTCTTTGATGCAATATTCTTTTTGTGAGACTCTCGTTGTATTCTCATCCATTACGCTGTTACAATGTCGTGGCTATCCATCCCTTCCGGCTCTCACTTCTCAATCGCCAACATTCCCTTTGGCGTCATCTCCACCTCGTCAAACCCATCCCCCAGGCCAGCCATTGCGATCGGCGATCATGTTCTAGATCTTGACGCGTTTGCCCGCGGGGGAGGATTTGAGGCAAGCTCGGACATCCAGAAGCACAGCGACGTCTTCTCGCAACCCGCCCTCAATGCCTTTGCAGCTCTCGGTCGTCCGTTTCACCGCGCTGTTCGCAGCTACCTGCAGGACGTCTTTGCCAAGGACAGCAAGCATGCTGCAGTCTTGAAGGACAATCAGAAACTTCAGGATGCTTCTCTTCTGAAGCGATCAGATGTGAAGAACCATTTGCCGCTTACGATTGGCGACTACACCGACTTCTACGCTGGCAAGAACCACGCCTACAATGTTGGTGTTCTCTTCCGCGGACCTGCCAACGCCCTTCAGCCGAACTATACGCATCTGCCTGTCGCTTATCACGGAAGAGCCAGCAGCGTGGTTCCGTCTGGTACGCCAATTCGACGACCATGGGGCCAAATCCTCCGACCCGGTAACAAGACCCCCGACCTCGCCCCTTGCGAGAGGCTGGATCTTGAGCTGGAGATGGGCATGTTTATCTGCCGCGAAAACACACTGGGAAGCCCTGTTCCGGTCGATGAAGCCGAAGAGCACATCTTTGGTTACGTGCTCATGAACGACTGGAGTGCCCGAGACATCCAGGCCTGGGAGTATGTGCCGCTTGGTCCTTTTACGGCCAAGAACCTTGGCACAAGTATCAGCCCTTGGGTTGTGCTGGCTGATGCTCTCGAGGGCGCCAAGGGACCTGGGATTAAGAACGACAATGAGCTTTTGCCTTACCTGAAGCAGAAGGCGCAGGACAATGTGTTGGGTATTGATCTCGAGGTGGATCTTATCAGTAAGTGGCCAGTCCAATGACGATGCAAGATTGCCACTAACACTTCACTTAGCTGCTGCCGGAAACAAGACGACAATCAGCCGAACCAACTCCAAGAACCTCCTCTGGTCATGGCCACAGATGATCGCCCACCACACCATCACAGGCTGCAACCTCCGACCAGGTGACTTGTTTGGCTCAGGCACAATCTCTGGTACCGAATCTGGCACAGAGGGCAGCATCTTGGAGCAGACCCAGGGTGGCAAGGTTCCCATTCAACTCAGCGGTGGCGAGGAGCGCAAGTTCCTGCAAGATGGCGATACTTTGGTCATTCGAGGTTCGTTTGGAAGTGGTGATTCTGTGGTGGGATTCGGAGAAGTTTCTGGCACTATTCAGCCTCCGTTGCCATTGTTCAAGTGACGGTGGGCGAGCTTACTTTAGAAAATGAAAGTCGATGATGGCATGATACAATCAAAACTGCATTCTTATCCAGACTCTGCTATCCCTTGCCTCTGCTGGTACTATCTACGCCCTTAAGTTCTCAGGAGTATCTGGCTGGTTTTGCCAGTGCGCCTTGACCACCGCAGGATGATCCTTCAGATTGTCCACAATCCTGCTAATCGTAGGGTAAGGCTTCAAGTCAACACCAAACCTCTGCGCGTTCCAAATAGCCGGGATGAGGCAAGCATCCGCCAGCGTCACCTCGTCTCCAAAGGAATACTTGCCAGCTGTTCCCGCTGCCACATTCTCGTAAGCCGTTAACCCTTGGGTCATGAGTTGGCAATTCCAATCTTCAGCGCTGCCTCCGAGTTCCCTGATCCGACGCATGATTCGGAGGTTTGTAGGTGGCTGGATGTCTACGCACACGATGTCGACGAGTGTGCGCACCATCGCCCGAGCCTCTGGGTCAGAAGTTGGCGGAAGCATTGGAGTGTCGGGGTGCTTCTCCTCTAGATACTCTAGAGCAGCCACCGACTGGCCGACCTTGAATGGCTTGTCTCTGGAGGCATGGAAGATGAGGACTGGCACTGAGGCCGATGGGTTGAGAGCTTTGTGCTCATCTGACAGTTGCTCGTTTTTGAGTAGATTGACATAGACCATGTCGTACTTGATGGACTTGATATTCAGGGCGATCCGAAGACGCGCAGAACAGGAAGACCTGAAGTAAGAGTAAAGGGTGTAATCAGAGTCCGACATGGTGAAAGCTGGATCTTGTCGCTGTCCGAAATTTAATTGTCTTGAAGAAAACAGATCTTACCCAACTCTTCTCCTCATCGTCCTCGACAGCCACGCCCCTCTTATGTCATCACAACGTCCTTGAGCCATGTTGCTTGATACCCGCTGCTAGCCTCCGACTGCCGAAGCCGGCACATGTTTCTCCAAAGGTTGGTAGCACCGCGGGAACGTTCCGACGGCATGCGGGGGCGGGTCACGGAGATGGAGACGTGGGGAAGCTCGACAGCGTGCGGAATGGTTAGTCTTATACCGATTCCTCCCTTGGCAGAAGAGTGTTCCGAAAAGAGGAGCTTGATTCACTTGGGTACTGGAACGGTCTAGAATCGAAGTGGGCATGCCAAGTCAGCCCGAAATGCTGCCTAGGCACGGCTACATCCGAATGCATTAATGTCGGGGGCAGAGACCACAGTCGCCCAGGACAGCCAAGGTTTGTTAGACGCAATATTTGGATTATAGAGGGAACCCCCAAGCAAGGCAGGTGAATTGAGCGTGTCAAAGCCCCCTGTGTTGTCCGGTTATTATTATCACGAACTCTGGACCCGGAAATTACCTTGCTCCAAGGCCCAGGCCGTGTCTCGGACAGCCCCTACCGCCCATGGCAACACAGCAACGCTGCCACATCTTGGCTGTTACTACTTGGCCTCTCCTTGGCTATTCACAAGGAGCTTAGCGTGGTAGTTCTAATAAGGCCAGCATCTTTGTCAAGGCGGGACTCGGAGAATAGCACCCAACCATAACCTCGTATATCTCCGGAAACGACAGAGTTGGAGCTAATAATGAAGTTTGGACAAGAATTCAATTCTTGTATCAATTCCAACATGCACATGCCATCAGAGACATGGTGGCTCAATCCTGCCAAGCTGACATTCCAGTGCCACTTTTAACTCGCACAGTTACGTCATGGAAGACGACCCTTCCTCCCTCCCTACGTCACCTTTTCACTGTTTACTCTTGCATTCTTCCCTTCTTCATCTACATCGTTTGCAACGATAATCTCACTCTACACAGTCACAATGGCCGAAGTCGCAGCTGGAGCTATCGTCGCCGAGCAAATCATCTCGACGGGCGTCGAGGCTGGGGCCGCTGCTGTGGTCGCGCGACCGACGCAGCCATTGACGGTCGTTTTGACCCAGATTGCTACGACGCCAGCAGAGGACGACTCGTAGGATGCTCTCTCTGGAGATTCAAGACTAAGCTGACAAGTCGCAGGCTCGCATTGGCTCGATCCCATCACACCGTCACCGTCATCAACAACAGAGCCTACATCTTTGGCGGCAACAAAGAAGACGGTCAGCTCTGCTCCAACGAGGTGCACGCTGTATCTCTTCCAGGCAAGCAACAGGGCAATGGAGAGTATGCCTGCTACCCAGCCGTTGGTGAAGAGAATGATTCCCCAAGCCCTCGAGTCAACCATGCCGCGTGCGCTCGTGGTGATGCTCTCATCATCCATGGAGGACAAGATGGCGATGGCAAGGCACCCGACGAAGCCTCTTGCTTGTGGCTATGGGACGCCAACACGGTCAAATGGGAGAAGATTGAGGCTGTTGGAAAGGCGCCAGGATCGAGATCGAAGCATCAGATCTTTTTCGACGAGGCACGGGATCTTTTGATCCTGCATGGTGGCCTTGAGGATGGAAAGCCGACGAAGGACACCTGGGTATTCGACTTTACAACGCGCCTCTGGAGTGAGCTGCCAGCTGCCCCCGCGGTATCTCTGGCCGCGCAGTATGTGGACAGCACGCTCTACTCCATCAGCGGCGATTCAGACGTGCATGGCTCGATTCACTACATCAAGCCAGGCACATCCGAAGACCAGACTGAGGCACCAGAATGGTCTACCATTGACTTTCCTACTAATCCGCTAGCCTCTGGCCCTCGACCTCGTGTAGGAGGTGCAATGTCTCATGTGACGACAGGCTACGGACGGCACTACCTCCTTTGCCTATTCGGAAGCCGAAAAGACGTCGACATATCTTCCGACGAAGCTTTCACGGAAGACCACCCCTTCTACTCTGACATGTGGTCACTGCAACTCCCCTCTGGTGGCTTCACCGGGTCCCGGGCCAAAGACGTCATCCGCGACGCCATCCCGGGCATTGAGTCTGGAGAATTTAGCTGGCACGAGCTTGAGATTGCGTCCACCGAGCTGACACAAACGACCGGAAAGGTGCATCCTGGACCTCGAGGCTTCTTTGGTGCGGATACTTGTTTGGATGGCAAGGGGGTCACTATGTGGGGAGGTGTCAATGCCAAAGGAGAGACTGAAGCGGATGGCTGGCTGCTGAAGATAGGCTCGTAGAGGGCGTTGAGATGCTTGCATCGAATACGTAGGTGTATACCTAACAGGATAGAGTTTACAAGGAGTTGCTGAGAATATATCATTACTAGGCAAGCATGCCTTCACTACCTAATTTTGGTTGAGTGGCACTGTAAAGTTGAATATGTTGTTTAGCTGAAGAGATAACGTGATTATTGCAACAGATCGACTCACGCTAGATTCCTGACGTGTTTATGACGTATCTCGACTTGCCTAAGCAAAATCCAGGACGCCTTCCCATTTTTCTCAAATCAAGTCATTCCCCCGAATGTTTCCATGCTACATCAACAAGTATGATGATGCAACGTACTATCATTAACTCGAGACCGCGAATCGCCGCTCACTCAAGACTCTTTCACACCATTGCCCTACGAGCAGCCTCCCAGTCAACAAGGTCTTCATTAACGAAACGTGTGGAAGAGAAAAGCACCGCAACAGCCAAGTCACCGGTCGCCACTACTCAAGGTCCCTCACCCGAGTTCAAGGTGCCCAAGAAGACAAGCGCACAGCTTGACCAGGAGCTCAGAGAGAAACTGGAGATGCTGTCTGGTGGAGGTGGCAGCGCCGGGGTTGAGTATGAGGATGGGAAAGCAGAGGGATTGAGGAGAGGGGTCAAATCAAACATGTTTCGAGTGATTTGACAGAACTCAACTGGCGGCTTCAATAATATGGTTGTGTTAGATATGGCGTGTGACTGATGCACGGCTAGAATTTGAAATCTATGTAATTGTTGATGATTGCTTCATAAAAGCCCTTCACAAATCATAAATAATTCAGCGCTCAACTCCAGCATGTACCAACTTCCAAAGCTCATACAGAGACCTTTTCTAGCTGCTCCCTTGCATCGGCCGTTACTCACTGTGCTTGCCATCATTCAGGCTTTCTACCCCAGATGAAGTACACCGGAAGATAGAGGTGGATAGCCGGGTTTGTAATATCCTTCTTGACTTTGGCCATAAAAACCTGAATCTCATCGTCTTGCCAACCAAGAACGCGCGAGAAGACGGCTGGAGTGTAGGAGGTGATGACTTGAGACTCCTGAGCGGCTTGATACTTGCCAATCTCCTTGAGCTTGGGGTCCTTTGGCCACTGTCCAATAGGGCACTTTAAAAAGATCAGCACACAAGTCCTCATAGAGTATGAGCGTACAAACCTTGTAAACTTGCTGTTGGACATCCTCAAAACCTGCATCTTCCATCGCCTTCTTCCACCCAATCGCGCAATCCAGGGGCTTACCAAACTTAGCCGTGCCATCAACCATGTGCTTCATCCAGACAACGGCATTCTCAGCCTGGTCCTTGGTGCCATCGTCGGACTTGAAGTCTGTATACACAGCTTGCATTTCCAAGTATCCACCGGGTTTCAGGTGCTTAAGGGCTTCGTCGAAAAAGTGCTTGTCGCTGCTTACACAGCCTCCTAGTTCTCGGGCGTGGATGTAGTCGAACGGTTGCTTGTAGAGCCATGGCGATTCAAAATCGTCGACTTCAAAGATACAGTTGGGTGGAGTCCTGTGTAGAGCTGGTAAGAGGGCTTATTCTCGCATCAGAGGAATGAGGCGTCCGTACCATGTAGGTTGGATGGGGCTCAAATCAGTACCCAGGACTTGGGCTGAAGGGAACTCGCTGGTGAAAACCATGAGAAATAGTACCAGACGCTTCGCTGCGAGATCTTACTCTGCAAACTCCATGGCCCAGATACCAGTTCCGGTACCAAGGTCAAGTACCCGCTGAGGTTCCTTAATAGGAGCCAGGTAAAGCTTTCCACCAAGTAGAAGGCGATAGATGTGATGGCCTAGATCCATGCGATCTTGTTCGTCTTCGTCGTTAGGCTGGCTATGTGAGACGAGTAGTTACACATCAGGCGATGATACGTACCACAAGATAGGCACCCTCGCGGAATGCATGATAACGGCGTCCATTCTAGAATGGTGTTGGTGAGACTTGACACATGTGATCGACACCACTAACCTCATATCTAGAGGGGACCGATTAGTGGGGCACCGACACAAAAAGAGACTTCAGTCACATACTTGTAGTTGCGAATACTAGAGTTGATGGACGTATAATAGCTGGAAGAGTCTCTAAAGGGGGCATGTCAGATAGGACTAGTCCAGATCAGTCAGGAGACTCACGAGCCGCCGAAGCTTGAATCGGCGATGGAGGCAGTGTCCTGTGGGTGTCAGCATCAGAATCAGTCGTGGTCATACGTGCGCCTACGTCGGCCTGCAGAGGGTTCTCAGCCAGGGTCTGTTGCAAGTGTTGAGTGTCCTCCTGCGAGGGCTGAGTGGGTTCCGCCATGTTTGCCGATCAGATCCCGTTTCCACGATTCAACCAACTAAGAGCAACAAGATGCAAGGAAGAGAAAAGGGTGCGGGCCGTTGCCGGAGCA
>SSHR01000129.1:0-55079 GCA_006518225.1 Fusarium neocosmosporiellum | reverse complement strand
TTGGGGTGGGTCCGACGTTACCATGTCGGACATTAAGGGGCGCCTGCATGGTAAGACGATGATTTCCCCTCTCACAGAAGGCCAGTCAAAACGAGAAGTCTACATCCCTCGGTTGTACTCAAGTTGCACATTGCTGCAGAAATATTAGTCAAGTTGCATTGCGTTCGGTTGATGACACGAAAAGTCCTCGCATCACGAAAATCAGACACAAGCCGGGCAACAGAGTTGCAACCGTCCACCCTTCTCGCTTACCGGGCACTTGAAACGGCATTTTTCATAACCTGTATTACCTGAGCTGATTTAATCCTTGTACGAGACTGGAAGGGAGTGAACTCCACCTGTGTGCGCTGCCTACACTGTCTTATCTACTCGTCTTGAGCGGGGAGAAAGGCAGACATTCCTAAGCCTGGATACCCGTATCCTGCCTCTCTTACAAGGGAGGAGAGCTGAATAATTCGGAAAAGACTGTTCTCTACCACACAAAAGCAGCTGCTGGGCGGGATAACCTCGACAACCATGCCCGTCATGGATTCCTAGATCCCCGTACTTCTCCGTCGGGAAACGCTCACGAACTCTGCAGCCGAGCTCGTAGAGACACGAACTCATGAGGAAGTGCTATCTCAGCTTGGTGACTCTACAGAAGAGCTCAATTACCTCCAGGACAGCTCGGAATTCATGAATGAGCTTGACAGATTCGCTCCCAAGGGGGTTGTCTTTGAGTAAGTTTTCACTCTGTACGTATATATGCCTTTGTTGTTAACATGCCTTCGCTCCAGCTCAAAGGAGATATACCGACAGTCTCAGCAAAGTCTGGAGACATTCCGTCGGACACTTCGAAAACTCGTCGCTGTCCTCAAGGAGAGAAATGTAGACTCCCAACTCAACATCGTCATCAAAGATCCAAGCGAGTTCACCTTTGAATACGTTCTTGAGATTATCAACAAAATTGAAGAAAGCCGTGATAAGGCTTTCAAGACAAGATCATGCAAGAATTTCATTAGGAGATGCTATCGAAGAGCAGAGGACAATAGGGGTGTCATTGAAGGACTCCTCACTATGATTCCCAGCGACATCTATGGTTCCGCGATTTCTGGAGGATTCGTCCTGATTCTAGCTGTAAGTTTGTCTATGACTCGCAAGAAGCGTACGTGGGAAAGACATTGCATGAAAGCTTAGTGATTCTCTTCTACCAGGCTGTCGAGAAACATGTAAAGCAACGCGAAGGCAATGCGGCACAGCAAAGGTTATTCCAAACGAGACCAAAAAACTGTATCTTGGCAGTTGCCCAGGCTCTTGGCTTTACCAGTGACCAATTAAACTTCATGACAACATTCGATTTTTCACACACCAGACATTTACCTTCCTCCAGAGTCTACCCATGACTTGGTTGAGGTATTATGTAAAGGGTTACGGAGAGGTTTTGATTTCCTTGTCGTTTCCCTCTTGAAATTTACCTTAAAGATTAGGAAAGAACCTGGAAAACCAGGCTGTGTTACTAGATGTTATGTGTGCTCGCACCAGCTCGCTAGAAAAGACAATTGATGCTATAAATAAATAGAGCTGAGCAGTGCATAAAAACACAACGGTGGACGATTGAAATGTCAGAGCATGCATAAGAAGGTCTCGGTCACCATCAGCAGATATGCTTGGAAACAGCTCCCTGGATGGTTTTGTGTCATGTCTATTTAACTTGGCACTTTTGCTTCCAATTTCTTTCCATCGATGTATTCATCCAGTGCCTCCTTGGTGGAAGGGACTCCCCACTCTCTCAAGATTCGAATAAAGTTGACCAACGTCCAGTTGGACTGGCTAACCCCGATCAAAGCTCGCAGTGTCTCCTGCTGAAGCTCGGTCAACGCCGAGAATGGCTTGGTCTCTGAGAGAGGCTTTCCGTCGAAAGCTGACTCCAACACCAGTTCCGTGAGATACCATGTCGTTTGCCCCTTGGAGCCCTCGAGCTGGGCTAAAGTGGTTCGAGTGACTTGGGGAAACTCACTGCCCTTGACCTTTAGAACTGAAGCAGCCAGCGAAGCCAGGTCGGGATATGCAAAAGGGAATCTTTTGCAATGGTCATGCTGTAAGGTGCTGAGATAGTCGTCGTCTGCGATTGCCTGGAGTATTGTGCTGATGGTTTCTGGTTCATAGATCCGAAGAATGGCGAGGGCAATGGCGCTTGACCACTTGCACGCCTCATCGTTATCTTGATTGGTGTAACTCGCTTCCATGTATTGTGCCACCTCCGTCGGCGAAAGATCTCCTGCTGATGGAGCCTGGAGTAGAGCAATCGATATCAATGCCGTGCCACGGACTGCAACGTCGTCTTCGTGGCCCAAAAGAGCCAAAAGCTCACTCTCAACCTTGGCTTTATCCTCGGGGAAGAAGCCCAGACAAAACGCAGCCACCGCTCTCAAGTCGGCATTGCCGTCCTTCAAACATCCATACACAGAGTCCAATCCAGCCCGAACCGCATCATAAGCTCGGAGTTCGTTTAGCTGTCTTGCTGCCATCTTCTCAGGCGACAGCCTGAACAAAAACTCATCTTCGCGGCGCTGACGATCTTGATTATCGGTAGCTGCAGCGATATACTCGTTCTTCTTTCGCCTCTCATCTTCTGCAAAGCTCGGTTGCTGGGTTTCGGCCACAAGGTTTCGCCATTTAGTAATCTCGACGCCTGACGGAACCGAGGTAGAGGGATGACCCAGGGCAACGTTGACGAGGTAGTAGAGTAGCTCTTCACGACGAGGTGTGTCTTTTGCATCAAGCAAGGCGTGCAAAAAGGGGACCGCGTAGGAAGTAGCTTGGTACCGAGTTCCCTGGTGGAGGATGTTGCTAGACAGGGAGAAGTAAACTTGATCGAGCTCTTGTTTGTCGTGAAAACGTAGGGCTTTCAGCAGGTCGGGAACGTCTTCTGCGCTACCATACGCATGCTGTAAGTTGGCCCAGTCGATGTCGTCAAGGCCAGCGAGGGGATCAGAAGGAGTTGGATCGGTCATGATGCGTGGTTTGGTGTTAACATGAAGCTTTTGAGCAGCGTGAGTAACGGGGGTGAGAACTGTTGCCTGGGCTTGAGTCGACATTCACGGTCGCTTAGTCACCCACAATCGCTTCCTCCTGACTGTCCAATTCGCACTGGGCCGGGACATCGCCGAAGTGGCGCGCCGTCGAATCAGCAAGTGTGGCGCGAATAGCGTCATGCGCCAAGTCCGAGGTCCTAACCTGACCGACATGATCACGTGGTACCCTCAAGATGCCTCTTTTACCCGTCAACTCATGTCTCGATAGTCCAACACAAAAGCTGACCGGGTGTTCGGTATCTCGGCATCTTCATGTCTCAATTCCGGAGTAATATTAGTCTGGCTACAGATCAAACTCTTTTGGAACAACAGTAGCGGCGCCTTGGATGATTCTCCTCCATTTCCAGCCCCACTGGTCTCTCCAATCCACCAGAGCACCATCGATTGCATGAGGTGCTTGTTTGAAGAACAAAGATGATGTCGCACCGAACAGAGTATGGGCATGTTTACCCTTGACATCGAACTTGGTGGCACCGTCTTTAAATGCCTCTGTTGGCAAGATGAGGACATGCGAAGTCAAGTCACACTCCAGACACGTTTGAGCACAACGACTTTGTTCCACGAACTACCTACCAGCTGGCTCTGCATCATCCCAAGTACCACCTACCTGCCCCGGCTCTCAACCGCCGTCTGCTTGCGTCTCCTACATTGCCTGAAGCCTACAAGAGACCAGGTCCCCGGGCGGCACCACGTGGAGGTTGTAGGAGTCCGTCTTCGCCGCCCTTCCTCCAGGCTCCCCTTAGCCCTGATGGAGGCGCCCCGTTCTGGACTCAGCAACCCTGGTACTCGACTCAGCTGCCACTGGACCTTGGCTCAATCAAACCCCGTAGGTAAGACTGGCCACGACTCAGAAAACTCCGCAGAGAAAACTAGACGGTTGGGGTCTTTTGAAATAGAATAGCTCAACCGAACCAGTAGGTAAGATTGGCCGTCTTTGGCTCAACTAACTCCCGCAGAGAAAGCTGGCCGATCCGTCGTCTACTTGCCACTCCGCCTATGACTCAACTAACTCCCGTAGAGAAAGCTGGCCGATCTGCTCGTCTTGAACTAGTCTCTTCTCTTGGGAATGTCGTCCCATTTGCTCTTCTTGTACTCTCTGCGGTATTCTTTGGGTGGGGACGCTGAGGGTTTCGTGCCGCCTGTGCTTTTGCGTAGGTCCTCAGCCAGCCTCTTTGCGAATTCGGTGAGTATGGGGTTACCGGCTTCGCCTGACTCGCTAGAGAGGGACCTCCAGTACGCGTCCATGAGCTCAATGTAACAATCTCGTCTCTCCTTCTCCAATCTACCCTCTTCGAATCGCTTCTCGATGTCGGCCTTGGCCACTTCAACGGCGGCTTTCATGC
Organism: Fusarium neocosmosporiellum; assembly: GCA_006518225.1. NCBI lineage: Eukaryota > Fungi > Ascomycota > Sordariomycetes > Hypocreales > Nectriaceae > Fusarium > Fusarium neocosmosporiellum. The sequence goes on along the minus strand of SSHR01000129.1, from coordinate 50,662 downwards.
TCTCCCTGTCGACGGCATCTTCGGGGGTGTTCTCATCCGACTTGACCTTCACGACCTTTCCGTCCTTTTCAATGGTCTTTTGGTAGTTTCTCACAATTGGTGGTTGGCTGTGGCAAATCTCGTTGCGGTCGCTGTACTCCTTGATCCACTGCAAGCACATCGGTCTCTTTATCCCTGCCCGCTGGCATATCTTCTCGATGCGATCCAGGAACGGCGTTTGTGGCGCGGGAATATCTTCATCGTTGGCCTCTCGCCAATCTTCCAACGCCTTTTTCTCAGCCAGGACTCTTGTGTGAGTGTCCGTCACCCATCGGCCTTTGAGAGCCCCCCACTTTGCCTCCGCGTTAACCCGCTTCTGAGGCTTGATTTTCTCGTATTTGCTGGGCCCTTTGTATCGCTCGCCTCTCTCCTCGGCTTCTTTTTTAGCCTTTGCAATGGCATCGGCCTTGTTGGCTTTGTCCAGAGTTTCGTACACATCCAGAAGCTCTTCCGCCTCCTCATCTTGGATCTCCTTCTCCTCCCTCTCCAGGGTTGACAGCTCTTTGGACAGCCAGTCGCCGTACTGGAACGTAAACTTAAAATTTTTGATCGTCCTTTTTGCTGCCCTTTCCTCGGAGCGGGAATCGTCGAGTTCGGCTCGTGTGGATTCGAGTTGACCTGTGAGTTTGGCAACCCGCTCGGCGACGACCTCGCGCTTCTCCTTGATCTCCTTGGCTTGTTTCTGTTTCGCTTCGAAGAGTTCGAACGCACTACCAAGAAGTTGATCATCAGCATCCTCCAAATCTCGGATTCTCTTCGCCGTTCTGAGAAGGTCATCACGTAGCTTTTGGGACTTGGGGGTGAGCTCGCTGTAGCTCTCCAGCCCGTGGATAACCTGGTCCGCCACCTCGCCATGCTTGCGCTTTTGCTGCTGGATACTCTTGGAAGAAGACATGGTGGATGACTAGATGATGAAATAAAGTAAAAAAAGTGTTTGAATGCTTGTTGTTTGTATTGATTGATTCGTGAATGCTTCGATCTTGATGATTGTGTACCTCAAGTCAATTCCACTGTCGAAGGACTCGGAGATCTTAGTAGAACGCATGGCTCGGCGGAAGGTGCAGCATCACATCAAGTTTGATCTGTCTGGCAGCTTCCATCGCAGGAACGTGGGTTGGGGAGGGGAGTCGTGGCTCCCCTGGGTCTACGTGGCCAACACCAAGGTCTACCTTTGCGACTGTTCTCTCGTCTTTCTTTTCTTCAACCATCCACTCTTCAGCCGCTGTCGTAAGTTGCCATCTCCCAATAGAAGTGATTGATGTTTGGCCCTGCTAATATTGATTGTTGCGTGTCGTAGTCGCTACTCTCGCTCTTTTTCGTGAGTCCCTAATCCTACGCCATTGATGTTCGAATTTGCTGATCTTAATCTCAGTCTCCAACCAACTCCAATCGTAGGTTTCGCTTCCTGTTCAATTATGAGTCCCCTGGCGCTTCTGACATGGGTCTCTATTGCGTAGAACTAAACTCTTTTTCGCCGTAAGTGCTCGTCTGCCCGCCGCCCATTGATGTGCAATCGATTTCATGGACTAACGCAGTATCTCCCGTGGTCTAGAATCCAATCAGTCGCAATGGTTCGCATAAGTGCTGTTTTCTTTATCCCAGGCCCGAATGTCGTCACTGACCTGCCTCTGTAGAACTCGTATAGCGGTTTTGTAAGACATCCTCGACCTCTCCTAGCTCCCCGCTTTCATTTTCGAGTCCAATATGCATTTACCTTTGCTGCGGCATGCTCCGCATCCGACTGGCGTCCTTCAGCAACCCGACGTGCACTCCACTCTGAACCGCGATCCCATGGTCGAGAAGCATACCGCAAGCGACACTCATCCCTCTCCTTCAGTTGCCATCCACACATACTCCGATCAACACGACCCAGTACCAGAGAGAGGCTGACATGGAGCATAGGGTAGGCAGCAAGGTGGTCGTGCCGGTAGCGGCTTTGGCCGGAGAGGGTCTGGCCGTGGTTCTCCTCAGGGAGGAAAAGTGAGTGCACGAGTACCCCCAAAGAATTGATGGCTGACTTGAGCAACCTTCAGCGAAACTACTCAACAGTAAGCTCCCCATCAAGTTCAGTGATGGCCAGTACTCTAACAAGTGATAGTACTCCAACCAGTCCCGGGGTCCCTCGGGTGTAAGAGCTCCCAACACGTCGTCCATGGAGTTACATTGAGCTGACTCTTACGAAGCAGCAGCAACAGTCCCAGCAGCAACAGCAAGGCCAGTCGGCCCCAAAGGTATGTCATTCACTCTACTGGTCTTTGATCATGTCAATACTGACATCAACCAAACAGAGACGTGCCCAGGTATGTGGGATCCCGCTCGTCAAACGGTTCTGGATGGCAAGATATTGACGTCTTTTGTAGAAAGGAACCCGCGAGGAGGCCGCCGAGAACTTCGAGGTACGTCCTGGGACTCATGATTTATTGCCCATGCTGAATGACATCCCAGTACTGGAGCGAGCAGGGGACCGTGAGTTCCACATCAGTTCCTTTGCTGTTACCGGGTAGATGCGATGGCTGACCAGTGACCACTTTGCGACGAACAGAAACATTTTGACCTAATGAAGGTAAGCCCGTCTATACTCCATGGCTCACAGAGGATGGTTCAAGTACTGACTGGTTGGTCGGATAGCACCACGAGCGCAAGTTCAAGGTATGTCGCTCTCCCTCAGAAGCTCCGTACAGTTTGGCTGACCCTTTCAATGTAGGAGGCTGTTGAGAAAGTGGCTGTGAGTGACATTGGACGGTATTCGACCCCGGGCATGTGCTGATTTGAATGACTCTTGTAGGAGTGGAAGATTAAGAGAGATGTGAGTATCGCGAGTGTTGTGGATATTGTATCTGACAGAATGAAACAGGCACTCCAAGAGATCCCTGTAAGAACCCCATCATTGTAAAGCGTATGTAAAGAGTTGCTGACTTGTGTAGGAGGCCAAGGTGTAACTGGAAGTAAGTTGTCTGCCCCAGAATTGTGTGTATAATACTGACTTTGGATATAGAAGGAGGTCGAGAAGGTGGTCGCCCAGAAGGCGGCTGAGCAGGCCGCTGAGAAGGCTGCTGAGTCCGCCCCTAGTGATGTAAGTGAACCAGATTCCATTTCAAGTCAGTGTTTGTACTAATTGTAGACAAATTAGGAGAAAAAATAAATTTATTAAATGCGGCAAATAGGGATAGAATGGAAGATTATAACTAGAACAATCAACTTTGGAAAATTGGATGACAGTGATGTTGCACAAATCAACATGGACTCGACAGTGCCTTGTTCAGAGTGGTAGACGAGCATCTCGATCTTAGAATAAGTAATCCGGCCCCTCATATAGACACGACCGGTCGTGCCGTTAAGATCACGTGACTTTCGACACGGCCGGCCGTGCCAATAAGATCCGTTATGTAAGCACGATTTGTGTGTGAACAAGCGATAACCCTCTTCTCTTCAATCTATGGAAACAATATTAATTTATACAATTAAAGAGATATGTGATTTACTATGTATATAGCTCTTCAGTCTGTAGTATATCACCTATTGGCAGCGCACTAATCTGCCCAGGGCCGCGAAGAACGTACAATACCTACACTCGCATCATCCGACCACCATAGGTCAATAGGTATCAAGTAAATCACTCCAATGCGTGCAATATATAAAGAAGGGCTCTTCTCCTTAAAGAGCCCTTCTTTCCTTCATCAAATAGTATCGCAAAGATGTATAACCGCAGCCAAAGCCAGCGTTAGAACCCTCAAGACTTCTCCATCTTCGTTGATAATATAGCAATATTAGCAGGGGCAGTCTATCCTTCAAATGCGAATATACCGGCCACTTTATACCCTATTGCTAATAATCAAGAACAAGAGCGGCGCCCCAATGATCCTTACCCAGCAACCAACCCTCTATATATGCTCCATTGGTTGGTTCAACATACCTTGCCAAATGATCCAACTACCTCCAATGCCCTCTATGCCCAGGATCCTTAAGCCCTTGTGAGAGCCCAGAATACTCAGTATCTTCCTCATGGGGCTCCTATTGCTGTGATCCAACGCCCATGGGGATATCAGGTTGAGGGAGAGTAGCACGTTGCGTATTGGGATCAACGGCTTCAGCAACAACAACAGCGTGCTAATCCTAATATCAATCCCCTCTGGAGTACACTCAACCTTCAGGCTATGGATCAGTCATATCGGAATCAGCAAATTGCGGTCCCAGGCATGAATTGGCCTTCGCCGGCTATAGGGATGACTAGCTATCTGCCAATAATTATATAGAGAATGTAGGGGTTTACGTCGCGAATGTTGATCAAAATGGCTATATTTAGTGGTATTGGCAGGGAAGGCAGTGATCTCTTTGGCATTAGTAGGTCTTTCGCTCTTTCAATTGATGGCTACTCGGCCAAATAAACCCAATATTGCAACTTAGTCATAACTCTATTAAATCGAGCCATTAGGTTATAATAAATATACTCAGAAATTCGCCTTTTCTTTCTCTTTACAATAATATATACTAATCACATTTCTATCAATCCTGTAAATATTAGTTGAGGGGGTTCCCGCTTGCATACCATTCCTCCTGTAATTCGCGATCCCTTTCACAAGCATCCCAGATATGCTGCATCCCTCGCCGCTGTACGAAGGGCTGCCCTGCCCTCTCTTTCTCAACACCCTGTTCAACCCGTTCATTCTCAACTTTATCCCAATCAAGATAACTCTCCTTCTCCTCCCTGGTCCACTCTCTAATGCCATTTCTCTCCCTGCAATGCCTCCCCATTTGCTTGTAGTCAAGGCACCAGTCAAGCTCTGCTTTGGAGTAACGCATAGGCAGCTTTATGGCCTTCCGGTATTGTTGATTGGTCTTGATGGCTCCCCGAGGCAATGTAGCATACCAGGCCTCCCGTGCTTCTTTGTATCGTTGGAAGATAGCACGGGGGTCATCAGCTCGCAAGGCAGGCACTGCTGTTATACGTGCTGCAGTAATAGTTACTGGTCCAGCTGCTGGAGGAGACAGTATACGAGTTGCCGTCTGTGTTGTCGTATGTGTTGTTGTAATTGCTATGGTCTCAGATACTATAGAAGACCCTGACAGAGACGACGGGGACAATGAGCGGGTCACAGAGCGAGTAGATGTGTGTGTTGTTATATGCGTTGTTATAGAGGTTTGGGTAGAAGCCTATAATAGATGTTCGTAACGCAAGGGGCATGCTTTCGACCTCATATTGTGGCCTTGCTGATGACATCTCGAACACTTTGGCGGTGCCTTTAGTTGTACTGCTTTCTCAACAGCTTCGAATACACAAGGCTCACGCTATGTGCTTGTTGGTGGCAGCGTTGAACTAGCTGCTAGGCGGTCGAACTGCTTGCGAGGCTCAATGAGAAGCTGGGGGCTTCCTGAGCGTTGGAGATACCAATGTGAATGGAAATGATGTAGTAGAAGGGGCTGATACTCGTCCAGTAAAGGTTTCAGGCTATGAGCACAAGGTAGACCAAGAGTCTTAGTGAAGACCCCTATACACGCAGGATGCTCTCTTGATAGTCGTTGCCGTTGAGCCTCAACCTTCCGCAGGGCTTCATATGATATCCAACCACGGATGTTGCTATATAATGCCCCGGATAGCTGAAGAGGTATGGTGATATGCTGCCTGGCTTGGTTTGCCTTGAGCTCGGCAAGCTGATTTGCCAGAACAAGCTTGATGGTCCTCTAGGCCTCGAAGAGGTCAACTTGCGATGTTTTCAGGTGACCTTTGATGAGATTGTGAATACCTTCGGCCCGTGATGTTACATATTGCTCGAAGTGAAGGTATTGGTTAGCCCACGCCTTCACAAACCTCTCTTTATAGAGATCTAGCCAGGTCTCCATGATATAGCCCACCTCGTTGATATGGCCAGGGATATAACGGTCCTTGAACTTCTTAAGCCTCTCGTTATAGATATCTTCAGTCGGTAAGGCTACAATCTCATGCCAAGAGTCGTAGAATTCCTTCCACTCTTTCTGCCCTTGAGGATCGTTTTTATCCCGAGTAAATGCGGGCATATAATAGGTCAGGACCGCTTTGTTGATATGCCATAGGCATAGCATCGGGGTTGACTGAGGGAAGCAAGAGGGAGAGGAAACAGCATTCATATAAGCAAGGCAGCGATCTGTAAGTATTACAGAGGGGAGGGCTGCTCCGTGAAGCTCATACATATACCGTAAACGCTCCAGAGCCCAGATAAAGTCATGCTCTTCCTCGCCGCTGAGGAATGCAAATGCAATACAGAAGGATCGCTGACAAGCATCAACACCAACTATATCGAGAAGAGGCATCTTATACTTATTGGTCTTATATGTGCAGTCCAATATAAGCACTTCAGGGTATAGTTTAAGGTATACCAGTGACGCAGGATATGCAAACAATACTGCTATAACCCTGCTACTCTCGTCGAGGCGTATTTGGCTCTAGAAGCCCTCACTCTTAAGCTAATCATTAAGGGCATGCATGTTGCTTTGACCTTTGGCAAGGTCTCGCTTGCCCTGTGTAATGCAATTGTAGATATCTTGCTGTGTAGCAATTGTATCCGAGTTCATACGTAGGTATGACCTAATCTCCTTTGGTGCAATGCCGGCACTAGAGAGTTGTTGGACTGTTAATTGATCCAAGGATGAGAGCTGACGATGTATTGGATGTGCCACTTGACTGAAGCTTGGTTCGTGATTGTGTTGCTTGAAGTCAGCCCCGGAACGATGCCTCAGACTCCATATAGTCCCGCATCGGCTCTCCTTTGCCATGACAGAGAAGAGGCATCCTATACGACGTGATACAGTCTGCCATTGGGGATTCTTTGAGGGACGGGCATACCCTCCGCGGTCACAGCCGAAGATGACTCCAATTCTTTGATTGGAGGTCTTGGAAGACCTCCAGGATGTGAAGGCATAGCCTCGTGGCGCTGCCCAAGCATTGATCGCTGTATGTAGTTCCTCCCGTGAGTTATAGTTGCCTTCAGGAGGAAGAACATCATCAGGGAAGCGGCGGGAACCCTCAATTGGGTTCATTGTAGTAGAAGAAAGGCGCGATAAGTTGAATTGGTGCTGTGTTGAGCTGATGCTGTAGAAGCGGTTGATCGTTGAATTGGCACTGAAGAAGCTGTTAGCCGCGAATTAATGCCGCACAAGCTGTTGACCGTTCAATTGATGCTACAAAAGCTGGTGGTCGCCGAATTGATGGCACATGGGCTTTGATCGTTGGTTTGAAGCTATTGATCGTTGAATTGAAGCCACAGAAGCTGTTGAGCGTTGAATTGAAGCCGCAGAAGGTATTGATCGTTGAATTGTTGTGCCAATTTGAGGTTTGGAACCCCTTTCCCTGCTTACATAACGGATCTTATTGGCACGGCCGGCCGTGTCGAAAGTCACGTGATCTTAACGGCACGACCGGTCGTGTCTATATGAGGGGCCAAGTAATCCCCACCGGTTGCTATTGGCCAGAGGTATCAACCAGGGCAATCATCTCCCTATACGCCAGCTTGTCAGTCGAAGCATTGGTCCCAGACATATACGAACTCTCTCGTCCCCTTTCAGAACCCAATAGAGACATGCCCAGGCCCTTCATCAGGTTGCGAGTGACACGATATCGACGTCTGTCGTAGGAAGGGGCCCGCAAGGAGGCCGTGAAGAAGGCCAACCTACCAGCCTGCTGATGATATGGTACTGTCTTTCTAACAATCCGTATGAGAAAGCTGCTCTGGTGAAGCAGCAGCAACAACCCTGGCAGCAGCAGGGCCAGCCGACCCCGGAGGTATGTCACCCATTCTCCCAGCCTTTCATCATACCAATACTGATGCCAACCAAACAGAGACGTGTCTTGTGTGGATAGCCTCACAGTAGAAACAACAGACGGGAAATACCGCTAAGGGAGATTGGGCGGCGTTGGATGGATTCGAATCTGGATGTTGTTATGAAAGTTGTGCATGCAGTTAGGGCTATCATTAGAAGATTCTTGTCAAGAAGCCTTAGCATGGTTTACATAAGAGTGAGTATGAAATATGATGATATCATGTGAGGGTTAGAGGCTAGGTGTGAGTCTTCTATTGCATGCAATAGAAAAGGCTAAAAAAGAGNNCCCTTGATGGGATAACTGCGCCAATAGATACATAGTGAGGGTTAGAGGAAGATATTTCCATACTAGACTCAGAAACACATGAAGTAATCTATTTGAAAGCATATTTTTATAGAACCTTTTATCATGCGCGATCTAATCTTCATGCTCATTGCTCCGTCTCCGCCTCGTTCTTACGCCAGAAATCCCCGAGCCTTGATTTTTTCAACACCAAGGAAGCAAGATCGCCTAAGCTACTGCTCGTGAGCAGTTCCAAAATCTGCAGATGTGCCTGAAGTTCCTTGGTTATCCAGTTCCGAAGCTCGATGGCGTTGAGAGAATCCAAGCCAAACGCCGTTACGGGAGCATTCCCTGGATGAGACTGCAGGACTTCGGGTGGTAGCATGAGAATTGCACCGAGCTTATCGCGGAGACCAATTGTCACAACCTCTTGGGCTTCTTCCCTGGTGGCTGCTCGTTGAACCTCTTGTGCGATGGTGAGCGATGCTGATGCTGGTAGGGCACTGGCATCCTGCGACTTGACGATTGCTGCGTGGCGGAGGTGGACGAATCTCCCATCGGAGGCGTAGTATGGCAGGGATGTTCCGTCGCTAAAGTCGAGTCCCGTCACGCACTGCTCGTTGCCCATGATACCGATCTTGCCGTTAATGGCCAGCTCCATAAGAGCAAGCACCTCGGACTCGTCGACCGTGGAGCCCGAGAGGTTCTTGAGCACTTGCGCCTGCTTGGCCGAGTTCTCTGCCAAATAACCAACTCCTGAAACGGCTCCCAGGTTCAGGCACGTTGCTGGGAGGCCATGTCGTAGACGATGTTGTGTGAAGGCGTCAAGATAGGTGTTGGCAGCTGAGTATGCAGCTTGACCTCTGTTGCCCACGATGCCAGCTACAGAGGAGAGCACGACGAAGAAGTCCAAAGGCGTATCGAGTAGTGCCTTATGGAAGTTCCATGCGCCGTACACCTTGGACCGGACCACGAGGTCGTAATCGTCGAATGTCATCTTCTCTAATAAGACATCCTATGTCATGTTAGCTCATATCCAGTTTCAGCGACATCAATCACTTACTCTAAGCACCATGGCAGCGTGGATGACACCACGAACAGGAGGTAATGTTCGTGCTGACTCCTCCACGAGAGCCCTGACGCTCTTTTCATCGGCAACGTCGCAGCCCCTTGTGTAGATGTTGGCACCCTGGGTTCTGGCGTACTCCGACAGCTGGTTTAGCTCTTCAGTCACTCCTGCACTTCGCGACAGGAGCACGATGTGTCGAGCACCCAGCTGGATCATCCGCCTGGCCATGGAGCGGCCGATACCGCCAGTTCCGCCGATGATGAAGTAGGTGGCCTCCGCTTGAAGCAGATTGGAGCTTCTCTGGGGATGTGTAGCCTGATGTTGTTAGTATTTGAGGCGTCAATTGAGAAATCTGCGCTTACCTTGACCCTCTCGCCCGCTCGGGGGCTAACAATGACCTTACCAGAAGTCTTTCCGCTCTGAAGCTTGCGCAAAGCAGTCTCAACCTCGGAAATCCCAACTGTGATGATAGGCCCAACCGGTTTCACAACCTCGTGGGCCAATAGGTTCATGACGGACGTTAACACGCGCTTCATGATCCTGGGCCGCTCGGCAGCGACGAGCGTGAGATCGACAGAGCTAAAGGTACAGTTGTACTCAAACTTATTCATCTCCAGCCTCGTGTTAGACGTCACATCTCTCTTGCCAATCTCGATGAAGCGTCCAAAGTGGGACAGGCACTCCCAGGTCTGACGGAGGAGATCGCCAGCAAGGGAGTTGATGACAACGTCGACACCCTCGCCCTTAGTCGCTTCGCGGATCGCAGGTCCAAAGTCGGTATTGCGACTGTAGAAGATGTGGTCCTCGGGGATTCCATACGTGTCAATCAACAGCTGCTTCTTCTCGGCGCTGCCAACTGTTGCGTAGATCTCGGCGCCAATCATCTGGGCAAGTTGGACAGCAGCCTGACCAACACCACCTGACGCGGCGTGAATGAGGATACGCTCACCGGGTTCAAGTTGGGCGAGGTCCACGATGCCGTAGTAGGCAGTGCTGTAGACAACAGGGATCGAGGCCGCAGTCTCAAAACTCATGTTCTCCGGGATGATGGCGGCACTCGTGGCAGGGCATCTGGCAAAGGTGCTGTACGCACCCAGCGACATGGCACACACACGGTCACCGACCGACAGCGATGTCACCCTTGAGCCGATCTTGCTGACAATGCCACTGCATTCGACACCGAGGTATGGGCTGCTGACCTGCCCCATGGCAATTACCACGTCCTTGAAGTTCATGCCCGTTGCGACCACCTTGATCTCGATGTCATCCTCAGCCAGAGGGAGCTCAATGTCGTCCTTGAAGTACAACGAGTCGAGCGCTCCATAGGTACCGACAGCCACCTTGAGTCGACGTCCAGGCTGATCAAACTCCTGCAGGTACGGAGCCGAGTCCTGCGTCTCCCGGAAGATGGCGACGTTCGTGTCTTCGGACTCGACGACGCGCGGCACCACGAGCTGACCATCTTCTTCGGCAAACTCGAAGTCCACAGGCGTGTCATCTTGAGGTTTGACGAGTGACGTAGTTAGCGCTTCAAGAATGAGTTCCGCCCGACCATAGGCATTTAACCGGGAGTTGGGGTCGAGATCCAGAAGCGCTGCTGTCTTGCTTGCCTCGGAGCGCACTGATCGGAGCAGGCCTTGAGCCAAGTTGTTCTCAGGCTTCTCGGCGTACCTATAGCCACCTGCACTGACCCAGAGAATTGAAGAGGACGTGAGAAGCAGTTTTTGCAGGCGATTGAAGGTGTCAGCCGACAGCCCATGGAGTAGAGGACCATCAAGCTCGGCCAGACAGATGTATGGGACCGCTGAAGGTTCGACCTTGGAGAAGGGAACGATGGTAGGCATGAATCCGGTATGGAGATCAGCCAGATTTACCAGCGCCTTTACAAGCGGGTCACTTTCGTCCTTGTCGGAGATGATGACGATGGGCTCCGCAAGCATGGTATTGTCGAGCGCGAAACGGAGAGCATGCGTGTCGGCCAACTGGCCATCCTGGCTGGCACTGTCCTGGCTGCTAGCAGGTGTGCTGACGGATCGGGGGCTATCGCTGAGATCTTCGCTCGAAGATGAGCCAACCGTGTTGTTGCTGCAGACACGACGGGGAACCATTTCAAGGCTCTTCTCACTTCCAGGACTATCCAGATCGAGAGGGTTTAGTTGATCCCACTGGATCTTGTAACACAATGGGCGAGGGACCTGCTCTTGTCCCACGTCACCATTGACAGGAGTCATTCGGAAGCCGTCCATCTTTAGCAGAGGCCCAAGGCTGTATTCCGTGTTCCAGACATCGACGTAGAAGTCGACAGGTCCAGGGCTGGCAGGGTTGGGTTTTCCGTGAGCAACGACTTGAACTTGCTGGCCCGTCGAGCCTGGGAGCTTGCTACTGATGTCAAGCTCCTTGATAGCGGTAGGCATGAAAAGAGACTTCATCTCGCCTCTGCCAGCACCCAAGATGGCAAATGTCAGCTGCACAAACAGATCTGTGAACGCTGCGGGTAAGATCGAAGGAGTCTCGTGGTTGAAGGGCATACTCGAAGCTGTGTCAGGTACGGTGACACCACTGGTAGAGTATTCTCCCATCACCTTGAGACCACCAGACGGCTGAAGCTGGAACAAAGACCCATACTCGGCACCAAATCCCTCGAGCTCAGAGTAAAAGTCTTGAATGGACAGCTCGCCATCATGGATGTTATCGGCGGCAGCTTTACGTGCAGAAGCACCATGCGTACTACCCTGGCTGACGGCGTTGGATGTGTCTTGCTTTCGAATAGCCACAAGACCTGTGCAATGCTCCAACCAACCTCTACTGGAGTTCCATGATGCAATGCGGAACTCGTCCCAGTCGGAAGAGTAGGCTCGGGTGCCTTCAGCGTACGATCGCAGCGTCACTACAGTCTCGTACTCGGAGCTTTCATCAAGCACGAATGCCTTGGAAACCCAGATCTCGCGAAGTCGATATCCAAGGACCTGCTCTGCTGCAATTCCGCGAAGACCAGCGCGCTGAACGGCGGCCTCTACTGCCATGCAGAGATAAGCTGCCAACGGCATCGTCGTGAGCGACTGCATCTTGTGGTGCTTCAACCATGGCACGTCGTCAACAGTAATGACGTTGCGCCATGTGGGATCCAACTCGCTATAGTTGTCTTCGAGCGTGCCCAGCAGATCATGACGAGGGAATGGCTTGAGGCGATGCTGCTTGCTGGAGCGAGACTCGAACCAGTACTTCCGGTCTGCCCACGGGTAGGGAGCAAAGTCAGCGACCAAGGAAGGCTTCTGAGCGCCGTCATCATCCTCGTTGATGGCGCTGAAGTTGACAGGGTAGCCCTTGACAAACAAAGCACCAGCAAGCTTGATTACCGTGGTCGTGGCGTGTTGGTTGCGCACAAGTGATGACTGGTACTTGGCATTGGAGGCTTGGCTGCTGATGCCCTTGAGAATCTGCTTGATGGGGCCTTCCAAGGCTGAGTGTGGTCCAATTTCGACAATCATGTCAGGACGACCGCCCTCGTAGAGCTCCTTCAGGGCTGATGAGAAAAGGACAGGCTTGGTAAGGTTGTCAACCCAGTAGGATGGGCCAAGAGCAACAGTTGAGTCGAGCTTGCTACCATGCAGGGAAGAGTAGAAAGCAACGCCATCGCGGGCTTCACTGTTCACGTCTCCGATGGAAGCCATGTAGTCATCAGCGACGAGCTGCATGTGTGGTGAGTGATAAGCGACATCAACACGCAGCTTGCGGTTGAAAATGCTCCGACTCTCGAGCTCAACAGCAAGCTTATCGATGGCATCATCGTCTCCAGATACTGTGACGGAAGAAGGCGAGTTCTCACAGGCCACTACAATGGAGGTCAGGCCCAGAGACTGGATCAGGTCTTTCACCTCGGCCGGCCCAGCACCGACAGCGATCATGGAACCTCGGAGATCTGGGAACTTGGCCTTCATCTTCTGAGCGGCCTGGCCACGGTAGTAAGCAGCAGCCATGGCAGCCTCCAGAGTGATGGCACCAGTGGCATAGGCGGCTCCAATCTCACCACTGGAGTGGCCGACCACCATGGAAGGTTTGACGCCCCAGGACTCCAGCAAGGCTGTCAGGCCCAACTGAACTGCAGTACAGATAGGTTGGCTTATGTGTGCCTTGCCAATCTGCGACTCTTCTTTGCTCTTGTTGAGCTCCTCTATGAGAGAGAAACTAGCACCCATTCGCTTGAGGCTGTCGTCGGCAGCCTTGACCGTGTCGGCAAAGATGCGATGGCTGCTGAGCAATTCGCGGCCCATACCAGCCCACTGCGCTCCCTGGCCGGTGTAAACGAACGCCAGCTTGGGAAGCTTCGCTACTCTACTTGGCAAAGCGTCGATGCCATTGAGTGACAGGGCAAGCTCATCAAGAGATGTCGCTGCAAGAGCAATTCGCCACTGAAGATGAGACCGACGCTCGCCTAGTGTGTAGGCAATGTCTCGGATGAGACGTTTCTGGAAGACCTCAGGGTGTTGCTCGATGTAGACGCCCAGTTGCGATGCCAGACGCTTAAGTGCCCCCTCATCGTGAGCTGATAGGACGAACAGCTTGGGACGCTGGTTCTTTGACTCAATCGGCAGATCCGAAAGCGAAACAGGCGGACGTTCCAGAACAGCATGTGCATTGGACCCTCCAAAGCCAAAGTTGTTGATGCTGATATACCGCTTGTTCTTTGGCCAAGGACGGATGTTGACAGGAACCTTCATGTTCCACTGGTCTAGGGGGATGTTGGGGTTTGCCTTTTCAAAGTTGAGATTAGGCAGGATGAAGCCCTTCTCGAGCATCAATGTCGCCTTGATGATGGATGCGATGCCGCTGGCGTTTTCGAGGTGTCCGACGTTTGTCTTGACGGACCCTACGTAGAGAGGAAATCGCTTGGTGCGACCGTTGCCGAAGACGCGAGAGAGGGCGCCGGCTTCGATGGGATCACCGACTTTTGTTCCTGTGCCGTGGGCTTCGATGAAGCCTACGTCTTCGGGGTTGATGCCTGCTCTGGCGTAGACATCACGCATGAGACGCTCCTGAGCCTCACCGCTTGGCGTCGATATGCCTACGAGGTCATTAGCGTTTATTCCACTAGAAAGTTCAATGCTTCACCTACCAACGGTCTTTCCGTCCTGATTTGTGCCAGTGTTGACAATGACTGAACGGATCTTGTCATTGTCCTTCAGAGCCTGGTCCAGGGGCTTCAGAAGTAGGGCACCAACGCCCTCGCCTCGGGCGAAGCCAGACTTGGCTCGTTCATCGAAGGCAAAGGTCTTTCCATGCTCATTGAAGATCCTTGATTGATGAAAATCAGCTACAAAACGTTGTGGATGTATAAGAACAGTGTGACTCACCCCAGCATCGACATGGAGATGTAATCATCGGGCTGAAGGTGCAGGTTGGCAGCAGCCACAATGGCCTGCTCAGACTCTCCAGACCGGATACTTTGCACAGCTTGATGCAGAGCATACAAGCTAGACGAACATGCCGTGTCTATAGAAGAGCATGGTCCACGGAAATCGAAGTAGTAAGACAGACGGCCCGCCTGGATGGATTGGTGATTGCCAGTGGCATCAAACATGGGTACTCTGTTCACATCACGTAGAGTTCCCATGCGATAGTCTGATGAGGCACCGCCGACAAACACGCCAATGTTGCGGCCAGCGATTGTCTCTTTGGGGACACCGGCATTCTCAAGTGCCTCGTATGTGCACTCAAGTAGTTGTCTTTGTTGCGGGTCTATAGGAAGACATGTTAGTAAATATGCAAGACATCTCAAGAGTATTCTAGAATATTGTCTCACCCATCGCCAAGGCCTCCTGCTCTGTGATGTTAAAAAACGGGGCATCAAACCGCGACAGGTCCTGGTTCATAAAGTAACCCCCCTCGGCGTTGATGCACCCCTTCTTCTGAGGGTTGGGATGGTGGAAGGCTCCCATGGTGAACCTGTCTTCTGGTATCTCTCGCCAGCCACTTCGTGACCGAGACAGGAGTGTCCAGAAGTCCTCGGGGTTAGACACATCGCCAGACAAGCGGCAGGACATGCCCACTATGGCGATGGGTGCTACCCGGGGTTCTTGGTTGGATGCCATTGTGATGGGTTGATTTGAGTTTGAAAGATGTTGCGAGAAGCCCAGGAACTGTCTGAGATAGTTGGGTGGACAGATATCAGAACAAGTGAAGCAAAAGCAAAGGAAGGAAATCAATGCAGCTATATCATTTTTTTTACCCTTGCCCTCCCATGGCCGAACTCAGCTCATGCTATTCAATGTTCGCCGTTCTCATCGTTTTGATAAACCACCAAGATGGGAACATCAAGCCAAGCATCCCCTGGATTGCACCGGCTTGCTGGGATTCCGTTTCTTAGTCACAAAGTCAAGGATGTACTGCTACCTCTACTGCATGTAGACAAGACCATCTTGTGCCAAGAGATAGGGGCAGCTGATCACTTCCCTTGGTCCAGATACAGACGGGAATCAGATACAGAACCGAATCCCATGTATCTGTTACACCGAGGATGGTGTCGATAACCAGGCCCCTTTGCATCGGCAGTTGATCTCGCCGTTCAAAGCTTAGCTGTCGATGGTGCCATGAGATGGCATGCGATAGTTTATGAATCGTTTCTTGACTGCTTTCGCCCACTTTCCGACGCCTTTCGGTTCTTCTTGGTTCCGAGTTATGTATGGTCCAAAGGCTTCAGGGCTAGACAGGGGCAAGAGTTTGGTGTTTGGAAAAGGCCGAGATCACGACACGCCCCACCTCGCAGAGATTGCTACCTCGATACTTGGGAGACGGTTGATGCAGATCATCACGGCATGTCTTGGATCCATATGCGCATTTAGCTTAGACCGAGGCTTGATCAGATCATTGTTCATCACTTTGGTAATCGAATCAATCTCCCTTGGCCTTCACTCCATGATTTCGCGGGGGCTCTACCTTAGCTTTCTCATTCGAGCCATCGAATGACAACTTGCAGTACCGAGCTTGCAGTGCCGAGCCGAATGACAGTGAAGGCTAGTGTGTCCTGAGCGTGGGGTTAGTTGAGAGCCTATCCCCCGGCTTGTTCCGTCACTTGCACGTTTGCATATGTTCCTCCCACCTCAGACAGCTGTCAGATGTGACCAGGGGCATCCCGCCACACAGAGTCGGTGAACTTTTGTCTCGTCATGGTCGCATCGCTTGATGGTACACATGCTGTTGCATCTTCATCCCTTCTCGCTCCCTCATGCGTGCGCTAAGACCTCCAGGCGAGTCAGGTCGTATGTTTGTAGGTCACATTTACTACATTTAGACATGGATATGAATGCATTCAATTATCGTCTTACACCGAGATCATCTACCTAACTCAATCTAGAATATCACCCCGCCCTTCCTCAACGGTCTGACAACCCCTCAATTGTTCCCGACCTTCACTATCGTATCAGTGATAGCCGTAGCCAGCTCCTGGATGGTTCTCGTATCCCTCGGCAGAGTGTGACCCTTGCCGTGATCAAAGAGGACCGCCGTATCCTCATCACACATGCCGTAGAGTGCCATGGCGCCTTGGATGTATGGATCGTTACATCCGACGACATGGCACGTGGGAACATCGATGATGTCCTCGCACTCATCTGCGAGGAGGCATTCGACGCGATTCTCATCGTTTAGACGGATAGGAGGCCAGCCTGCGAAAAAGATGACAGCCTATCCGGAGATTAGCAAGACTCGTGATAGAGAGGCCGGGTACTAACCTTGATACGTCGGGGAATTCCCTGTTCTTCAAATCGTCGGCGTTCTTCAAGCACCAAGCTCGCAGCGATGGTGGCTCCCTCCGAGTAGCCTAGGATACCCTGCATGCCGGTCTATCAACCATTGATCTCGACCTAGGACACCAATATGAAGAAGCATACATCAATCTCGGGGTCCTGGTCAATAATCTCATGCAGCCTGTCCAGTGCATCGTGGACGGCATCGGCAGTAAATAGCTCCTGTTCACCCAGCAGCTTTCGGATCGTGTCCTCCGGAGTCAGACCCTTTGGAAAGTCACGAATTTTGACCATCATGTCGTCCAAGCCTCCGACGCCGTCATAGTCCATGAAGCGAAAGAGGGGAGGGGCCCCAAAGTAGTCGTCGAATCCAGGCGGCGGGACTGCCTTGTGCCCGCCGTCAATCCATTTGAACGTGCTGGAGCCGGAGTTCTGCACGACGTCGGTGAATGGACCGAGCTGGATTTTGAAGTTCTACAAGCATTCGTCAATGATTAAGTGATATGTAAGCGGCGAGTGGTGAGCATGGACTTACAGCGGCGCTCCCATAGGAGCCGTGAAGGCAGAGAAACTTCATTGTGAGCAGAGATGGTGAGTAAGTCGATGCTTCTCCAGACAGAACCCTTGCTCTCCTCTCCTCTTAACACTTCTGGCCTGCCTGCTAGTTAATTAAGTTCACCCCGTCCTCCGGTGAAAGCGGTGGCCCCAAAGAGGGTGGTTGCAGTGACAATCGGAATCTGCCATTCAATAGTTCGACCCACAGGGTCGCAATCGGCAATATCCGTAACGTGTCTTGGATTGATGTCGTAGTCAAGAATTCGTTGCGACATGCTCAAGCGTGCCAGGTGCGAGACCGGATGCGACCTTTTTCCCTTGTCATCTTCTTTTTGTGTTATCTGTCGACGTGCATCCACATTCAGCGAAACCTCATCGTGTCCTTTGACCTCCGCAATCGTATCAACACGAAAATGACAGCTCAAAGCACCCCTGCAATCAGTATGCGCAAGGTCCTGATGCTTACAAACATCGAGCACGGCCAATCCAATGTCTTTCTCGCAACAGCCCAGGCCATCCTTGAGGCCGATCCCAGCGTTGAGGTCCATTTTGCCACTTTTTGTGGCCTTGAAGGGTCTATCGTCGAGGTTTCAGAGCATGTCCGAAGATCTACACTAAACGCGCGACCCATTGTTTATCACGAGATTCAAGGCATCTCGGGTCGTCAAGGACTTCAAAACTACATCGAAAGGCACAATATTCCAGCTCGGCCTGGTTATTTTCCCGATTCTATCTCCAACCCCCTCAGTTTCTCGGCCACCAAGCGGGCTATTAGGGACTTTCTTCCCGCATTCATACCCTACACCGGTGAGGAGTTCGGGGAGATTGTCACCTCGATTATCGACATTATTCAACATGTGAAGGCGGATCTTGTCGTGTTGGACCCGCTCATGACGGCTGGTTTGACGGCTGTGTGGCACTTGCAGGTCAAATACATGGTTCTGAGTCCCAACACCATCAAGGACTTTGGCGCGTCTGAGCAGCCACGTGGTGTAAGGTTCTGGAAGTATCCCGCGTACGTTCTGCAGTTTCTCCTCTACCAATGAACGACTAACAAGTCGGTACCTCTAGACTGTTCACTGGATACTCTTACCCCGTGCCGTTGCACCTGATCCCTCTCAACATCTACTTTCTTTTCTACATGGCCTATCTCTGGATTACCTCTCGCCAAAGAAAAGAGACAGCTGGTCACCTGAAAGACAGCCTCGGCATCAATCTCAAGACAGTGATTGATCTCCAGCGCAGCAGGCCCAAAGGCCTCAAGATTGCCGTCGGTTTTCTGCCGGAGCTCGACTTTGAGGGAATACTACCTGCCAACATCCTACCATGTGGTCCCATTCTTCGAAGCGCGTCGCCAATTGAGAAATCGGACCCCGAGTTGGGCAAATGGCTAGCCCAGGGACCGACTGTGTACATCAACCTCGGCTCCATGTGTCAGATTGACGAGCAGCAGATGATTGAAATGGCATGTGCTATCAAGAAAGTCATTGATGAGTTCCAGCTGTCATCGAAACGCCCTCTTCAAGTGTTATGGAAGTTGAAAACTCACAAGGGCATCAATGCCCAGAGAAACGCCAAGATGATAGACATTCTTGGGCAAGACATTGTCGCAGATCAAGTCAGAATCGTTGACTGGGTCGTCGCCGAGCCTATTGCCATTCTACAGACAGGCTATGTTGTATGTGCGGTGCACCATGGAGGCGCTAACTCATTCAACGAAGCGGTTATGTATGCTGCCCCTTACCTTTTCGAATCACATGGACTAACCACTATAGCTCTGCGACCCCCCAAGTCGTCCTCCCCCAATGGACAGATTGCTATGACTTTGCCCAGCGTGTCGAGATGCTCGGCATTGGCCGGCTTGGAAGCAGGAAAACGAAGCCTCGGTGGACAGCTAGGGAGCTCGCCCAGTCACTGACGGATGTCATGATGGGAAAAGACTCTGAAGCAATCAAGAAGAAGGCAGAAGGTTTGGCGAGGCTATGCAAGGATGCCGGGGAAGGCAGAGAAGTTGCAGCCAAGTTCATCTTGGAGGAGATGTCGGTTAAGAAGGAACCGACAGTGTCTGGTTGAACGCGAAGAGTGATATATTAAGATCCAAGAGTTGGTTAATTGCATTGTCCAGGTTCTTGGTCACAGGATCTCGTATAGCATAAAAAAAAATGAGAGAAAATCATCAAGCATGGGGTATCAGAAATCTAGAGCCAAGTTCACTTAGGGTAGGAGGTTTGGTGAAGACATGAACGTGAAAGATCTAGGGTAGATAGTACCAACGGCCGACTTGAGATGGATTACTTGTTATCAGTGATGACGCATCAATAGATCAAAGCCAAGATCAGAGATAGGAACACCCGGGTGCAGGTGGGTTCAACGGTTCGCATCATCACACCACTCGATTGGGGCTCATGATCTGAAGTGGTCCCGCCAAGTTGAAGCCGAACACCGAGATCCACAGTCGGGCCACTTTTCTTCTGATACGGTTTTGAGCCATAATCATAGTGGTATGAGGCTCTGCTGTCATTTGAGTCAACCTGGACGACACGTGGGTGTGGATGGGTCAGATGTAAGTTTGGTGATGCTGAACGTGGTAGGGTGGCCGATGACCACCGGCGCATCTAAGGTCATGGGGGTTTGCATCACATTCGGAAAAATTGAACACAATGTCGAGTCCCTGTCGACCTGAGAAGAGAAAAGACCCAGTGAGGGAAATATCTAATCTCTGCAGAATGCTGCGGCAGCAAAGCCGCAATGTGAGCAAATGCCGCGGGTATGGGGATCGTAAGCTGCAGTTGATGAAACAATTCACGCACTGGATCAGCGTCAATCAGGTACCTACGCATTCAATTGCTCTTGTGAGTAGGTATTGGCGACAGCCGCGTCTATCAACATAAATCTTCAAGTTTTGCAGTAAATTTGAGTATAAATTCGCCAGTCCCTCACATCCAGCCATCCCATCAGGCTTATCCTATCTCCTCACCTACGGACATTCACTCTTAATCGGCACCGACGTTGCTTCCTCTCGATCGGGTCCGACTCTTGGTACCTAGATCCGCCGCCCAACAACAACCGTAGCATCCAATTCCCCCGCATTCCACCAAAGCTAGACAAGGATCATGCGTGTTTGAATCTCAAACATGTCGAATAAGAGTCCAAGATGAGCCCGATCTTCACTGCACCCCGCACTTCATCTTCGGTCGAGCGGCCAGGTTAAAAGCAACGTGAGACGGCAGACGAGAACAGGCAAAAAGGACAGGCAAAAGGACCGTATTGCTAGGCGGCATTGCAGCGGGGGTTCGACGCCGTGTCACCGGTGGGTCTGGCGCATTCAGTGGGATGATTATGAGGTCGGCCCGTATAACTAAAGTCACCCGGCGGAGCCGATTTATGACGAGTCAAACTTGATTCTTGGAACTAGACTCGAATAATCCATCATGTCGAGACTTGCTGCACCGACATTTAACAGGCTCCTCGCCAGGAACATCCGTGGGCTCATGTCCAGGAACCTGCAAACATCATTCTACTACAGCACAATGCGCGCAGCTAGGTATTACGGCAAGGAAGACATCCGGGTTGAGAACATTCCTGAGCCGACGGTTGGGGCGGGTCAGATCAAGGTGAGCATGCAGATCAGGCATAGAGTCGTCTGTTTCTAACATGGATAGATCGCCCCGGCCTTCGTTGGCATTTGCGGAACAGACCTCCACGAGTACCTCGGAGGACCCAACTTCTGCCCCACAACCGCTCATCCCGTCACCAAAGAGACTATCCCCGTCACGCTGGGCCATGAGTTCTCAGGCATCATTTCAGAAGTCGGCCCAGGAGTAGAGGGCTTTGAAGTCGGCCAACCGTGTGCTGTTCAGCCTACCATCTTTTGCGGACACTGCGCGGCGTGTGACTCGCACGCCGAGAACGTGTGTCACGATGGCGGTTTCGTTGGACTGAGCGGGGGTGGTGGTGGATTGAGCGAAGCTGTCTGTGTGAACGCTACACACGTTTTCCCTCTGCCCAAGAACCTGTCGCTTGAGATTGGAGCTCTCGTCGAACCTCTTTCTGTGTCGTGGCATGCTATGAGTGCAGCGCCAGAAATCAACCCAGAGTCTAAGGTGGTTATCATCGGAGGCGGCCCTATTGGCTTGGCGATGATCCTGTGTCTCAAGGCTAAGGGCGTCAAGGAGATTATTGTCTCTGAGGTTGCTGTGTCTCGCCAGAATTTTGCCAAGCAATTTGGGGCCTCGCTGGTGGTCAACCCAATCAAGGAGAACCTCAACGAGACTATCTTGGGCTTGAGCGAGGGCAGAGGCGCTGATGTGGTCTTTGACTGCGCTGGTGTCCCCGCAAGGTACGTTCTTGATCCATGCGATGATGCCAACCTGTACTAACTATCGCATAGTGTCAAGAGTGCCTGCGAGGTCGTCAAGACCAAGGGCACTGTGGTCAACGTGGCCATCTGGGAAAAAGAAATTCCATTCAACCCCAATTGGATTACATGGAAGGAGAGTGCTTACAAGTCTGTTCTCGGCTACCAGCGAGAAGATTTCCAAGCCGTCATCGAGAACCTCGGCACAGGTAAGACCTATTGCTGTATTCATTCCGAGACAGAGACTGATATTCAGCCAGGCGCCATTCAGCCCAGCCAAATGATTACACGAAAGATCAAGCTTGAGAACATTGTGGAGGACGGCATCAAGGCGCTGATTAACGACAAGGATAACCAGGTCAAGGTTTTGGTTGATATTCATGATAAATGAACGATGAGCAGTCAAGAGGAGCGTGGAGTGAAGGTGTTGAAGTCCGACTTTGGGACAGGCGTTGTTTGCGAGCGGGCAGATGTGATTTTTGATGAGATGTTTCATTAAATGCCAAAGATTTGAACCTCAACAAGCGACATTCCAAGTAAAGTTTTGCCTATCGAGACGCTGTCTGTATCAGTTCTCCTTTGTCCAGGGAGGAACAAAGTAGTAAACTAGGCCATGGATGATGCACGCAATGCCGTCTCCCACCCTGCAGATTTCAGTCAGCTTCAACTAAAGTGCCAAAAGCGCTTAGGGACCTACCAGTGTATCCAATGCCAAGTGGGGAATCTAGTCCCGACAAAAGCTCCCATGCATCGAGCTGGGTTCAGACCAGCACCACCATATCCATACCGCGTAAACGCAGTCGAAAAAGTCAAGGTTCCAGAAGCGAGTCCAACGAGGAATGGGGCAAGAGTTGGCCCGACGATTTGAGCTTGTCGTGGGTCCAGACCCAACCCGAAGGCGAGGAATAGGAGAATGGTTGCTGAGACGAGTTCAACGACAAAGATTTCTCTGACAGGCACAATATCAGGGTCGAGCCAGCATCCGCCGACTTTAAACTCTCTGGTACCGTAACTCGCCCTGACCAATAGCCCAGCCAATACGCCTCCACTGATTTGAGCACCAACGTATAATATCAAGCGTGGAAGGGAGCATAGACGGGCGCAGAATGTTGCAAAGGTGATGAGCGGGTTGAAGTGAGCTCCCTGTCTGGGTTAGCATCTAACAATGTCAAAGACGCCAGTATCAAACTGACCGAAACAGGTCCGAAAGATGAGATAAATAGCGAAATAAAGATGATGTTTGTGATTCCGCCGATCAGGGGGCCTATGAATGCGGCATTGTCAAAGTTTCCCAGCTGAGCGGTTGGCCTCGTGGGAAGCTGTGGTGGTGAGATGCCGATCCAGATACTGATATATACCTGCATCAGGGTACCTATAACTGGTTAAAATGGGTAGCCTGAAGAACAGGAGGATCACTCACCAATTCCCTCAATGAGAGCAGCTTTCCATAAGTAACGGCTGAAGATTGGTCGGCAGTCCAACAACTCTCGAAATGGCATATGCGGTGTCGCATCTGGCTCCTTTTCCAACAACTTCTCATCTTCCGAGGTTCTTCGATCGACTGTAAATGCCTGATTTGCTCCAAGTCGGCCAGCGAACGGGTGGCTGGAGCTGCGATATCGTGGGGGCGTCGGCTCGCCCACCTCCATCGGCGACCGCGCCTCAACGTCGCCATCGTAGCTTGTCGTCCGTGAGACGGGACCTGCCATTCTCATGATGTATTGGATTCACTTCGTACCTTCACAAAAGAAAACTTTGGCAATTCCCTTGATCGGTCGTTTATATATGACCCCTCGCGGCGGCCGCCCTCCTGGATCATGATGATGACACATGTGCCGATGTTTCCGATATTCAAGGTTAATCGGGAATGGCGCCGTTTAGCAGGGGGATTATGTAAGGGACAATGGGCCCTGTTACTTTCTCTGGCCAACAATGCGACGCTTGAGACCTTACCAATGCCGCTAGCGTGTCTTACACACAATGACAGAAGCTGACTTAATGGAGGGATAATCCACCGCATCTTAACCATAGAATGATGTATAAATAAGCGGACGGCGAGTCTGAGTTAAGCGAGAGTTTAAAATCTCAAGTGTAGGTTTGTGGTGATAGATTTGAGCTGCCGCTGCTGAGAGTTGAAATCAGGACCAAGACTGTGAAATATCGGCACCACAATAGGGCACTCGCAAACAACCCGAAACTGTCTTTGGCTACATATATTGATCAAAGTCTTGCCCCCTCAGTCCATACACAGTGTGTTCATCAACACCGCAACATGTTGGCAACCCTGCCCCAGTTCAAGTGTCCATATGACGTAGCGTTCTCAAGGTCCTCTTTAGTATCTTCAAATCTTATAGGATATGCCTATTTATAAGGTGAAGGCTTCATGAATACTCAAGTCACACACTCCAAGAGTCGGGCATAGCTTTAATGATCCGCCGTGGAGAGTGAGCCCTCAACCGTCATTTCATGCAATCATGATAAGTTACCCAGATAAGAGCATCCTCACACACGAAAATTGACTACGCCAAATTTTGTTTCTGTTTCTTGAGCTGATGCTACTGGGCGAGATCTGAGCGATAGACTGACCACTCTTGGGGCCTTGGATTTCGATGGTGTCTCAGGTCGGGGACGAAGTCCATCTTTCGTCCGAGACCACTATAGGGATAGGTAACCAGATTAGCATCGAGAGGCGCACAGTTTGTTGTTGCTGTGGATGTTGCCATTTGATAACCTGTCTTTAGAAAGCCATCAGAGATAATTATAAAGAACATACCTATGTAGAGACATATCATAGCATTAAACCCCGATAGAGTAAAGCACTCTAGTCTACTATGGCACTTTTAGAATTGATGGTTGGAAGATCAAGACACCATACGAGAAGATCACGCCGAGTTGGCTGGCCAGACAGAGAGCAAAGCTACTCTAGTAAGTGTCTTGTAGGTATCACAAGCCCAGAACACGCTGCCATTAAGGTGGCGTTTCCTGGGTTGTGAATGGCTCATACCCCTAGTTAGAGTGATGGTAATTATGACAATTACTATTACGAGATGGAAGGCTCTGATTGAAGCGACGCTCTTTATGCCATCGCCGACTTTCGTCCTCGGCTACCGTGGAATTAACACGAGTCATATTCTCTCTAAATAAAATTGCCATGGTGTTGAAGTCACAGAAAACGCCAAGTCACATGTTGTCGACATCTTCTCTCATGTCACCCGTGCAGATGTAAATTAAGACTTGATAATGAATACCTAAGATAGTTGGTGCGAACGTCGATACCTAGCCGATCAGCTTGGTGTTCGAATAGCTCTCTAAGTGTCTATATCTTCGGACCCTCCGCGGCGCCTTCCTCCTCTCTGGCTTCACTCAAACCTACCAATTGATGAGAGTCCACCAATCATAAACTGTATGCCAACTCTATCCAACAAGCAAATCCCCCCACGTCTTGACCACGAGAGCATGGAAGGCCTTCATAGATCTTGGTGGCCGGCAGGGTCGTTAGGAAAGTGGGGCACTTCCGGGCAGATAGCATAGAAATAGAAGGTCACATTCAACTCAGGGGTAAGTCACAGAATGACATGCAAGGGACATGAGGTTCGATTTTAAATACGAGGCTCGTCCCTTGTTTTTATCACACCAGTAAGACTATTCTAGGACACCTCTCTACAAAAGAAACTTCTCGCGTCATTGACATGGGGGTCTCTATTGTGATAATCAATGCATGACTATTGCAACAGGATGGATATCATCGCGTGATTAGGCCGTACCGGGTGAAGCCAAGCGTCGTATTAGGTTGCCAAGACGGACACCAACGCACGTAGGGTAAGGAGAAGATTTCCAAACCCTGATGGAGTAACATCCTCCGAGGTGGTATTTGGGAACTTCTGTCGGCACATCATGCATCACAACATAACCCCTTGATCTCGTTTTCCCAAAGTATATAAAGACATAGTCTCCGTACATTGAGTGTTGTGCTTTGATGTCACTAATGTCTAGGCGATCCGACCGCTGCCATTCATTATGCGCCTATCCCACACTCTTTTAACCCTTTCGTGCGTTGCCAGCGCTCTGGCTCGCCACAACACTCTTTTACGTCGTGACGGTGAAGATGTCGCTCCAGCTGTGAACGAAACTGATTTAGACCCTAAGCGATTCATCATCGAGTTTGAAGATGTATGACTTCTTCGTATCAAGCTGCCGAGAATACTGTGTTAATGAATACTAGGGAACCAACTCCAAAGCCACTGCCGACAAACTAGCGGACCGTCCCCGTGTCAAGCTTGTCAAGGTCTTCAACAGCGATGTGTTCAAAGGTGCTTGTGTGGAGACCCCGGAAGACAACCTTGATACCCTCCAGGAGGAAGAATCAGTCATCAAGGCTTGGCAGGTCAAGAAGGTCATGTTGGCTCCCATGAAACCGCTGCAGACTTTTGGGAAAGATGCTGCTGGCATCAACACGTCGATTCACCACATGACTGGGGTGGACAAGCTCCATGCTGATGGTGTGCTGGGCAAGGGCGCTGTTGTTGCCGTTGTTGATACGGGAGCTGCCTATACTCATCCAGCAGTAAGTGGATGCTGCTATCGAGTTGAAATACCGTTCGACTAACAATAGACAGCTTGGAGGAGGATTTGGTCCTGGTTTTAAGATTGAAGGTGGATATGATTTTGTGGGTGATGGAGGTAAGAGCTTGCGTTTCAACGAGAGCGATGTTGAGCTAAAGAAATGATGCAGAATGGCCTGAAGATGAGGAGAAGCAGCCGGATGAAGATCCCATGGACAACCTGGGCCACGGAACTCATGTCTCTGGCATCATTGCTGGGAAGAGCGATCTGTAAGTGAAAGACCGGCCAACACATTCTGTCTTTCAGATGGCTAAGACTACTAGTATTACTGGAGTAGCTCCTGACGCTACTCTCCGAGTCTACAAAGTTTTCGGGAAAATGGACGCAACGACTGAGGATGTGTTGATCGATGCTTTCCTCAAGGCTTATGATGACGGGGTAGGTACCTGGGCGTTAGATTAACAACACAGCTAATCAAGACTTGCAGGCCGATGTCATCACGGCCTCCATCGGCAGCCTCGGTGGCTGGTCCGAAAACGCATGGGCTGTAGTAGCCTCGAGAATCGTCGATCAGGGTGTGGTTATCACCATCTCAGCAGGGAACGACGGCCAAGCTGGTCCCTTTGCCGCCAGCACCGGATCCTCCGGCACCCATGTCCTTGCCATCTCTTCCATCGACGGAGATGTCATCGCCACGCCTTCCTTCAACGCAACTTTTAACAATGACGGGGACGTGGAGATGGTCAATGTCCCGTACATGCCAGCAGCCGAGTGGTACCCATCCGATGTTGCCGGCTGGCCGGTTGTCCCGATTGGTCTTGATACGACAGTCGCGGATGAGGCCTGTAGCCCCCTGCCGGAAGATACTCGCAATCTCACCGGATCAGTTGTGCTCGTACGTCGAGGGGGATGCAACTTCTCCCAAAAGCAGCAAAACCTCGCTGCCCATGGTGCAACGCATATCCTCGTCTACACCAACGAGATGCCCATCGTGGTCCCTTCAGCTGTCTCCGAGGACGGAAAGATAGCCATGATTACCCGAGAGGCCGGTGCTGCCATCATCAAGACCATCAAAGCCGGCGGTAACGTCACTGCTGACTTCACCACTCCACCCATGAAGACTCTCACAGGCGTCGTCAATGAGGAGACGGGGGGAGCACCGAGCTACTTCACGAGCCTCGGAGCGACTAACGACCTGTTCATCAAGCCTGATGTGGCCGCCCCAGGTGGTCAAATCTTGTCGAGCTATTTGAACGATGGATATGCTGTCCTTAGCGGCACATCTATGGCTTGCCCATATGTCGCAGGTATCGCAGCGTTGTATATCAGCAAGCACGGCGGCCGCTCTACTCACGGGCCTGACTTTGCCAAGGACCTGGCCATGAGGATCATTTCATCCGGCGACGCTGTCAATTGGCATGACGGAACCCCGGATAGTCCAGATTATGGATTCAAGGCTTCTGTGGCTCAGGTCGGCACCGGCATCGTCAATGCTTCCAAGGTTCTGGACTACAGCACCAGTCTTTCTTTTGTCAAGTTTGCTCTCAACGATACACGTCACTTCAATGAGCATCACACTGTCGAAATCACCAATGCTGGATATAAGCCCGCGACTTATGACTTCTCAGTTGAAAACTACGGTGGCTTTATTTCGATGAATACCGACCCTGAGACTTGGGGAACGCCGCGAATGGCCTGGGGTGAAGAAGTCCTGGCTGCACCTCAGAAGATGAACCCACAAATCTCTCTGCCCGATGCAAAGATAACCATCCAGCCTGGAGAGACCAAGTCCGTAAAAATCTCCTTCAAGGCTCCTGCTGGGCTGGATGGTTCCAAGCTGCCTTTGTACAGCGGCAAGATTGTCATCACCGGCAGCAACGGCGAATCTCTTGGAGTACCTTATATGGGTCTTGCATCTGACCTCGAAAAAGACGTTGGTGACATCTTTGACTATCCTATCGGTTTCCCAACCATGACCTCAACCCGTCAGGAAATCCCTATCAGCGAAAAGAGCAACTTCACTTTTGATCTGGACCCAGATGTTCAGGATTTCCCCGCTGTGTACTCGCGCATCGGCTTTGGCACGAGAGAGCTACGGTGGGATATCTTTGACGATAGTTGGACCGAAGACAGCTGGGAGTATCCTCCAGTAATCGGCA
Source organism: Fusarium neocosmosporiellum (assembly GCA_006518225.1). Classification (NCBI taxonomy): domain Eukaryota; kingdom Fungi; phylum Ascomycota; class Sordariomycetes; order Hypocreales; family Nectriaceae; genus Fusarium; species Fusarium neocosmosporiellum. Next base: position 22,104 of record SSHR01000129.1, on the reverse strand, counting down.
AGGCCGGATATGTCGGGTCTGCAACCAGTTGGGCCAAGTTGTCTGGCAAGCAGTTTTTCAACGCCAGCTCGGACGATGCGAACGATCTTATTGCGTTGCCGCTGAGGGATCTATCGCGTGACATTGTTGGAAGGCTTGGAACTGAGCTTTGGTGGCTGGGTCGGTTGGCCAACGGAACTCAGATCGCCGAGGGAAGATACAAGATGCGGTTCGCTGCCTTGAGGCCTTTTGCAGACCCGCAAGCCTCGGAGGGTTGGGATGTATTCAAGACTCCTGCGTTTGATGTTTTGCCTCTCGAAGATTAAGTGGCAGATAGACTCCATAAATCGTGACATTTTGCTGGCGTATCTATGAATAGGAGCTCACTTTAATCGAAGCCCCATGAGGCAGCCCGGAGCCTCAAGGCACAGTGGTTAGTACCACCATGACGCTCATGAGAGTTGAACGAGGCCGATACCCGGAGGACCCGGAAATGGCAGCCTTGGCGGTTGGCGCCCAATAAGTGAGTTGAAGTCGAGCTATTGAGCCATTAGGCCATGAAAGCGGTAATCTATGCTACCCAAGACTACATGTTGATTAATCATCTCATGGTACCTGGTCCAACGTTCATCTTGACAGCTGTAAGACTTGGATCAAGGGTTGAAGAATTCTTGGGCGAGATAGTTAACTGAGGCGTATCAAGGACTGCTAAGGCCACTGTGCGGGTAGATAAGCCATTGTCGGTGGACAGTTACAAAGCCCCGGTCTACAGCTAAGCCTAAGCCCTAGATATCGCGAATATTTCGATATTGTCTTACGATCACCAACGATTTCACTTTCTTGGCAAGCCTAATCCCATGCCTCCTGGCGAATGGCGATGCGGTTTGGGAGAGGTGGGAAGCACAGCGGGATTCGGGAGAGATCCGGTGGCGGATAGCAGGAACCATGATAAGAATCAGTGACCGGAAACCATTACTTAATGCTGCATCCTATTTGCAGATAGTTGGCGGTCGAGAAGAATAGGGGCTGGGCATATCGAGACTGAAGAGCGAGTTGCTCTGGTGATGTGACTCTTGATCAGAGGTTGGGACGCACAAGAATCGCACCAACGAATCTAGGATCTAGCAGTCGCGGAAGAATCTAAGACAGCTGCCTCGGAACAAATGACGACTAGACAGGGCAAGGAGGCCCTCATGTCTTGCAGTCTCGGAGGCCGAAAAGTGCGCGGGATGCCTCCTCACTTACCTCCCCAACCCTACCTGCCGGTAAGTTCCTCGTGAGTTTTGACAGCCAGATTAAACACGACGCTATCGATGCAAACGCAGTCCCTACCACGTGGATTGAAGCTTAACAATCTCCCATTAGCTTGATGCCTCAAATCCCCGATTCCCACTCATTCCGCACGCTCGATCGATGGCTTGTTGGCGCGGAAGCCGTGGCTTTTTCTATGCATGGGCAGATAAGCTTACTGCTACTTCAGGTAACTTTAAAGGCCCCCTTGTTTTATCTTATCACCCGGAGAACCAATAGTCGCCGCCCGAGATAACGGTGAGCTGGTGTTGCAGCCCGGCAGACGACAAGGGACAGGCCAATACGCGTCCCCCTCCCTTGGCCCGTTATCTACGCCATCTCCAATCCTCCAACCACATGGCCCGACTCGTAGATAACAGATCTACGCCACCGCCCAGACAACAAAGTTATCTTAGCTCTGCAGCCGCTTATCTCGGATGAATTAACCGGATGCGGACAAAATACGAGGTGAGGATGAAACACCAAGGTGAAGATCAATCAGTGCTGATAGAGGCTTCATTTGTTAAATAGAGCCGAGGCTCACCGAAGATGACCTCTGCAACAGCCAGCTTGACAGGATCATCCCTAGGTTAACGCTAGACAATGGCGAGTTCTACAATTACTCCCGTCACCGAGTGGCCCGACTACAATGTCGATCCTACCGGTGGTAACCCTGTAACTCAAGATCTCAATGCCCCATACGACAAGGTACGGCACATCAATGAAGTGCAACGTTTGCAGTAGACACTAACCACTGTGACCCTATGCAGGGAGACTTGTGCTGGCTGCTCGTCTGCACAATTCTCTGCTGGCAGATCACGCCCGCCATCGGCTTCCTCTACGCGGGAATGCACCGCCGGAAGGCGGCCTTGACCATGGTCCTTCAGTCCCTGTTTTGCTCGTGCGCGTGCGGTATTCAGTATTGGATCTATGGATACTCGCTGTATCAATCGAGGACTACCAATCCTATTTGGGGAGACTTGTCGCTTGCTGCGTTTCACAATGTTCTTGCGCAGCCGTCCATGGCGAACTCTGATGTCCCCGAGATTCTATGTACGTGATCGTGTGGGCCTGGGATATGAACAAACCGTTGACGTGTTTAGATGCTGCCTTTGGCTTCACTTTCGTTTCGGCCACCGCCATGATTTTGGCCGGAGCCATGCTCGAGCGTGGCCGTCTCCTACCCAGCATGGTGTTCCTGCTTTGCTGGACCACATTCGTCTACTACATGTAAGCTCCCCATCGCAGGAGGTCACAACTACCCACTAACCTTAACCTCCCCAGCCTTGCATACTGGGAGTGGAACCCCAGCGGATGGCTCTACAAGCTCGGCCTCTACGATTTCGCCGGCTCCGGTCCCGTCCACATCGCCAGTGGCTTCGGTGCCCTGGCTTGGTCCATGATGCTCGGCCCCCGACTCTCCGAGTCCACCACGACGGATCGCAAGAAGGCGGTTCACTACAAGCCGCACAACCCTCTGCTCATGTGCATCGGCACCGTGTTTATCTGGTTCGGATGGTTCGCTTTCAACGGCGGTAGTACTGCCAACTTGAGTCTTCGATCCATCTACGTTGTGGTCAACACCAACTTCGCCGCTTGCGGTGGTGGTGTTGGTTGGGTCCTTCTCGACTACTTGTTTACACGCAAGTTCAGCCTGGTTGGTTTCTGTTCCGGAATCATTGCCGGTCTTGTTGGCATTACTCCTGCTGCGGGCTTCAGTACGTCTCCTCAATTGTCGGTGTCTTCACTTCGCAATGCTAACTTTGCAACTCATAGCTCCGGTATACGTCGCTACACTTATTGGCCTCATCACGTCCACCTTCTGTTACTTCACCGTCAAGTACAAGTATCTCATCTCGATCGACGACGGCCTCGATATCTTTGCCATCCACGGCGTCGGAGGTGTTATCGGCGACATCCTCACTGGTCTCTTCGCTGCCCAGTTCGTCCCAGCCCTCGATGGTGTTTCTGGTGACGCATATGCCGGCGGATGGTGGGAGCGTGAATTCCGACAGCTTGGACTTCAGCTTGCCGGTGCCGTGACTTGCGCCGCCTGGTCCTTCTGCATTTCGTGTCTGCTGCTCTTCGTCATCAACAAGATCCCTGGTCTGCACATTCGTGCCAGTGAGGAGCATGAGATCCGTGGACTCGACTTCAAGTACCTTAGCGACGTGGACTGGGAGGATCACTACATGAACGGCGGGCTTACTCCCACGATTGAAGGTGTTTCGGGAGGGTCTACTTCGTCTCAGAGGGTTGTTGAGGAGACGGATGTGGAGAAGAAGGCTGATTGAGGATCACCTACGGTTTGTAGGGAAGAGAGTAGGAGTTGAACGTGATGCGATGATAGTGCTTTCTATTACAATTTACAACATTTAATCGTCTGCCGTTTCCCCTTTATCACTGACATTGGAACTTCTACCATCGGAATCTTCTTTTTGCTGCAGTCTTCAGAGTTTTCTTCATCCTCTCCTTTTTCGGCATTCGACCTTCCCTCCAGGCAGCCAAAACATCAGCAACCCTGAAATTTTCTCCATCTTTTATCTCCTCGAGCCATATGCCAACTGGTCCCAGAAAGCGGTCAGCGTCACATAGTTGAACAGCCATGTAGAAGTCCATTTTCAAGACGTTGCTAGCTACCTCGGCGTCCCACGTGGGTCTTAGCTCGCGCATGCGCTCTGTGTATATCTTTCTCAGTTGTGTCCGCTCATATTCCATCAGCTCATGCCAGTACTGCAGGTCCTTTCCCTCATTGTCGAGGATCAGGTCGTCGTTCAGCCTCTGAGGATCCTTTTCTGCTTGCGCTGGATCCTCGTCAGCATAAGTGTCGCGAATCGGCTCTCTCGGCCGCTCTATACCCCGTAGAAACTCGGGCATTTTTGTTGCGAGCCACCGAGGTATCGCCGCGGCAAATTCCCAGTCGAGTACCGCCGTAATAGCGCCCTCCTCGTCTACTAGGATATTCCTCAAATGAAGATCCTGGTGGAAGATAGTAGTCGGCTCGGGCTGGTCGGTAGCAGGAAAAACGGTTGGTAGGGCGTCAAGGAGCGACTTGGCCGTCACGTACATATCTTGCTTACGGAGAAAGTTAGAGCCCGCTCTGCACTTAGTGATGCGGATATATGAATCCAGCCATTCACGAGTAGAGTGAAAGGGCCCTCGGGGAACGTCGTACTCAAAGTGGTCGCCCATGGACCAATGCATTGCCACAAGTTGTCCTGGTTTCTCAAAAGGGGAGGTCAGTGTTCCAACCCCTCGCATGTGTGGGTTGATCTCAGAGGCAGACAGAAGTTGAGCTTCAAACTCGGCCACTTGCTTTGTGAATGCCTTCTTGGCCGTCATGGACATCTTGCGCCACGCTTTATACGCAGTCGTGCCAGCAATGACGGGCATCAGGAGCCACTCAAAGCCAATCACATTGTCCGAGGATGGATCGGAGGCGATAATGTAAGGGACGGGAATGTCGGTAAAGTGGCGGATCCGCTCTAGGGTAGCAACCTCTCCAATAGTCTTGTGATAAGGATCGACAGGCAGAGAGGCTCGCAAGAGAAGACGCTGCTGACGGGACGGGATGACGATGGGATACAATTTGTTGTAGGTTCCAAATGAAAAGAACTCCACCGTGCAGTCCTCTTCAGGCCTAAGGTCCAAGACCCGGCGGCAGAGTACCTCGATCGCCTCCAGCTTGGGTTCAGTGGTCCCAAGTGGCATCCAACCGAAGATGTGTTCCTTCCAAGAAAGGCCTTCACGGGTGGGTCTAGTCATTTTTGTGTTCGTAGTGTAGTGTGTAGAAAAGGTGGGTGCAAAGTTCGAATGGGTTGTAGGTTTAAAGGTGATATGCATTCTTAGGCGGATAAAATCATGTTGACATTCATTGTTACCCATATTCGACTCTGTTCGTATTGCTATTGTTTGAACACGGTCTTTATCACAGGTACCTCACAAAACTTTGGTAGCTAATTATAAACCAAACATATTGCTAGCTGATAGAAGCGGCCAATCAAAGTGATAAACCTTTGTTAGGAGTGAACGACGTCGTTCAAGACCCGACTGCACTCTTTGTTGCTCTAGGTATATGAGGAAACAATCATGGAAGAACAAGACATTGCCTTAGAAAAACATTCCCTTAGAGGATTTTCGTCTTAAGTTCCTTTCACGGCAGCTCGCATTCAATGACACTCTCGACGCCATTCCCACCGCCCCAAATCTTGACGATCTTCAGCCCAGCGAAATTCTCAATGAGATTGTACCAATCCGCCTCAGTTCGCTCCATAGAGCAGAACAAAGTCAACATGACCATATCCAGAGCCGTCGTCTCCCAGTACGCACCCTTTGACGGAATCACATTTTCGTTGATGAGCAGTCTGCTGTATCCGGGTTTCATTGCTGCAGAGATACGAGCAAGGATGCTCTTGCAGACGTCATCCGGCCAGTCATGAAGGCAGGAATGCATGTAGTATGCACGGGCGCCTGAGTTGATTGTCAATGCGATTTCAAGGACAAAGACAGTAGCCATACCTTTGATGGGCTGCTCCGTATGGAAATCATAGCTCATTGGCGTGATGGCTGGGTCTAATTTCTGGATCTGGCCGATGACAGCAGGCAAGTCCTGGAGGATGAGTTTGCCTGGCGCATCAGGATAGTGTCGGTGAAACTCCATCAAGTCATGACCAATACTGCCGCCGATGTCCACAAAGAACGGTGCATCAGGGCTGGTGTCTGCACCTGCAATCAACCTCTCTCTGACCGGATAGAAACTCACCCACGGCGGGCGGCCCTGCCGATAGCCCCCCATGTGATGATTAAAGTGTGGCCCATAGTCCAGGGACTGTTGCCACGCGAACATGTCCATGTCCGTGCCGTAGGCATCCATCAAAGGCGTGTCCTTTGCGTTGGTAGGGTTGATAAAACCTCGTTTGCGTGAGTACTCATGGAATTTGATAGGGCCTTGGCTGGTGCAAGACAGCCTGAAAGGTAAGGTCAGCATCAATAGAATAAAGATGGATAGGAGGCGCACATCGCAAGATATCCGTCGCTAATGATGGGAATGCTCATGGCTTTGGCATAGTTTGTTGGCTTGTACACGTCAACGTCTACCTCGGTGATGTATCCCATCGCACCAAGGTGGCGCATCAAACGACCTATCGAAAGTTACTACATCGTGGGTAAGTATGTGGGATGAGGGTAATACTCACTGAGAAGTAACGGATCAACCCTGAGACTGGCAGCAAGTTCGCTAACCCTCTGAGGCTCATCCCCATTCTTCGCCATCAGTTTCCATAAGCCAGTTTCGACACCGAAAGAAAGGCCTGCAATGGCACCAGTCTGAGTTCGTTAGCTTGTCGACATGAATTTAGGAAAGTGACTTGCCTGTGCCCATGTATGCTTGACCATGGTCTCTCGAGGAGTCTCCAGAGATTGGACCATGGTGCGAGCCTTGATGAGCAATTCATGACGGGCCTCATCGCTACCGGTGGAAAGGGCATCAACTCCGGCTGCGATTTGTTTGAGGAGACCCGGAATAGCGTCAAGGTTGTTTGGGCTCGTGGCAATTGCAATGTCTACCGGGGGTTGAGCAGTCCCATTGGAGGCTTCTGTGTTTCCGTTCGTAGTCATGTGGTCAAGTGAGAGGCTATGTCGTGGTGTGAAAGATACAGTAGTGCAAGATGGGCGTAACTAGAAGATCTGGAAGAAATTTTACATATCATGGAAAACCTTGAGCGTTATATATATCATGCCATGAGCGTACGAGCAAGACCAAAATATCAGCTGTAGCGTACCAAGGCTCTGGCAGAGGCTCATTTCCTTTCATGTCTTGTTCCTAGTACCTGCCCAGAAAAGTAACACAACGCGCCTCGAACTCAAACGAATACGATAAAGTCTATGTTCTTACATACATTGCACGATGTCACTTGGTAGAATAGGCCATCCATCGGCAGTTGGTTTTCTGTCGCGGTGCCACGGCTCCGAAAGGGGTGATAAGCGGCGCTGGCTATTCTGCCAAGTGAACAAGATTTTCCCCTCCAGATCTGGCGGTGTATGCTTTGGCCTTTACAGCGCAGACAATCCATGGGGATTCGCCCATGCCGGTAATAGGAAGTGCCGGTATTGGGCTGCGTAATTTAGCCCAGGTATCTATGATGACTTGCAGTCCATAGCATTGCCCCTGGCGACTGGGGACCCATGAAACGCAGGATGAGTCCTTCTCCGCAGCCCGAGACGTGTCGGCTTAGCCACACAATTATGTAGCCATGCATTAGCGGTATTGGACAAGTTCGTATTATGGCTCGGTCGTTGAAGGTTCAATGCTTGGAAGGGGCTTTCTGCTTCGCAGACCGATGGTCTCATGGCCAGGGCTCGGTTCATCCGCAGGCCTAGCGCTGACTTTGTGGTGCAAGTTTAACGTCACTGCCTTTGAGGCCCCACGACCGCAGGATACTGCCTATTTGGGACGTGGTATGTTGGACTAGCAGGTTTTCCTTGAAGATATTGACCCAAATTGAGGGCAAATGTGAAGATCTCGCCCTTGGGACAAAATACAGTACCTGCCCACTAAAAATGTTGTGAACGTATCACATTGGGTCTCTCACGTTCTGAGCTGCTGTTAGGTCGGTGATCACATCTGAGATGTAGAGTGACCACCTATGATAGACACTTCACCTCCCTGAGAGGTTAGCACGGTATATTTACAATTGTCAACTACCTTGTCTAATATATGTGATCTGGCCCATCATTCTCACTTGACTCCACGTCATCCTCTACAGTAGCTCTTCGCATCAGTCCAACACGTGATGATGCCCGAGAAGAAGGCCTCGTGGTTGAAAATCCAATCGAAATCGAATCAATCTCATCTACACGAGCTGTAAAGACATTAATAAATGAAGATGCTCTCGGGAAAGCATGTAGTACTTACGTCCTTGCCCAAACTGATGTATTGGTCGTTCTTGGGATGGTGTCCTTAGACTCAGCTCGCGAACTTCCTCATGGCGTCTTTGGCTAATATGAAAACTGCCATCGACTGATGACTGTTGTCTGCTGATAGATGGCCTCGCTTGCTCATCTACGTACCGGACTCCCCGCAAGGGCCTGGCGGGCGGCCTGTCCATATGTTGATCAATAAACCGCCGAAGGGACTGTGGCACCCATTCGTAGTGCCTTAGGCCTGCCTTGACGCTTTGAGGGAAGTAGTTCGGAGGTGAGGGGGATAGGGCGAGCTGGATGATGTCTCGGGCGCATGCCTTGCGGGGACTGACGAGATTTGATGCATCTTGCCACCGTCCAAAGTCGTTCAAGTCCTTCAAGAGCTGTGCCTTGGAGTCTCTATCCTTTTCGACAAGATATCTGGAGAGACATGTTGTCAGATAGCCCTCCATGTCTTGCTGAACCTCCTTTTGAAGCCATGTCAACTCCTTCAAGAAGCTGACTGGCTCGCGACTCCTCACGGCAAGTTCCCTGAGACACAATGACTGTGTTCGATAGTCTTTGAGCTCTCTGGATGCTCTCAATGCCATCTCAAGAGGCTCAAAGGAGCTCTCAGGGAGATGCGGTGGGTCCCAACCCGGGTTCTCCTGATGAACCGGGATGTAGTACGGCGTGCCAATGTCCAGCGGGAAAACGCCCAAACCAGGAAAGCCAAAAAGATAGCCGTACGCCAATTCGCTTTTTCTACCCCTCCGTAGGGATATGCATGATTGGCTAATGATGAATCGAAGGAAAGGTCGACTCTTGACACAATCTGGCATTTCCTGCACTGCGGCCCCAACGATAGTGTTAGCGATGAAAAGGTACTTCTCAGCAAGTAGCCCTCCTTTGACGTGATTGATATCCAGGAGCGCCATGCTCGCGAACATATCCAGCAGGGCAAGCATAGTGGACTCGTTATCACCTCCCGGGGTCTTCCAGTCCTCCACAAGCCCTTCGCTAGCGGTTCCCGACCCAAAGAATTGATTTTCTGCGCTCTCAACACCAAAGCACACACAGACTGTGGTAAAAAGGTCCCGGAAATCCCATATGCGGCCTTGGGCCTGAAGCTCTTGGTACACCCTTTCCCAGTTTCCCCAGTCTGCCAAGTTGCTTGGGAAAGCTGCAGTACGAGAATTTCCTCTGTCGGTAAGATACATCAGATTCATTGCCAAGCAGATGATCCGGACCTGGAGTTCTGTTTAGTCAACATTCAGGCTTCGCAATTCCCTGATTTGCCTACCTCTGTTGATCCAAGCTTCTCTGACACAGGTATGATCTCATTGGGCGGGCAAACCTCATCGAGGACAGGCTGGAGCTGATGCTGACTACGGCATAAACAAGATGCCTTTAGCAGCCTCCAATTGACCTCAAGTTTTCTCATAGCCTCAAAATCTTCGCCCCTGGGGCCGAACTGCAGGAAGCGGAACACAGGCTCGGGATCCAGCTGCAGGATCGAATTGTAGTCGCCCATCTCGAAGAGCATCTCGGCGTACTGGACAAAGACCCAGGGGTTGGAAATGTAAGCTAAAAGATGCTCATCAAAGAAGGTTTTGGCATTCCCAAACTCGCCTCGTCGTACGAGTCGATTGAATCCCTCGAGTTCGTCGTCCAAGTCATCATAGACTTCAAACCGGAGCTGGACTGCAACATCTCTGGTGCGGCTGGGATTGCAGATGGTGTCAAATTTGGTGGTAGAATGGGAACGAGGCTCGATGTTGTGCCTATCTTCGTCAAAGCACACACGTTGTTCTCTATCCCTGTCCCTCTGGGGCCTTGATGCCGACCATTCTTCGACCTGGATATGTTTGTTTTCTAAATCACCGTGAGTGACCTTTTTGTATGAAGCAATCCTCGCGGGCATCCAGTCGTGGGCGTGCTTGGGCGGCTCGAAGATGTCGCGCCAGAGCTGCGCTCGGGACTTGCTTTTCGGGGCGCCCGTGGCCTCAGTCCCCATGTAGGGGTGCTTAGAACTCTCCCCGTGGCTCATTTTGTTGAATAAAATTCTTTCAGTGGTGCAAGTGTCTCCACTGACACAATAGCGTCTCAACTCATATGCGGTCTTCTGGTAGTAAACGGGAGGTCAGTCGCACTCACTCCTCGCAGAGGAGTGGTAAAGTTGTGCGTAAGCAAAAGGAGCGGGCTGGGCTGGAGGCCTCCAGGTTGATCTCAAAAGCAGGCAGTCCAGTTCGTACCGAGGGCTGGAAAAAGCCTCAGAGGCGTATATGCAAGAGGAGTCACGAGGCATATGCCTTTGGCAATAGTTTGTGATTGACCAACCAATATTGTTGAAACATTGTTCTCACCAGGCAGCGTTTGCACTTCTGCCATCCACTACGGCGAGATGGTGTAGTCGTTGTCCACACGGTGTCGTAATTCTTACCGCCAAGCGAGCTCTGCATCAGCTGAAGGGAATGCTGTGGTCGACAAAGGAATCAGGCTGCGTTGTGCGACTGTGTAGTCTTTTCTCCGTCTCTTGGCTCCTCAGCTGACAGTAAAACTTCCCCCGCAAGAATTCGTCCACTACCTACTTCGTTAGAAATCGAGAGCCATGTCAGATCATCAACAACCTCGACCTGCCCTACTGAGCGCAAGCAGGCGGTTTGGGCGTTGCGAGCCCTTTCGCCGTTTCGACCATGTGTCTAGCCATGCTAGCGTGGCAACCAGATCCATTGGGAGCATGACGGTCGATTGCCAATTCCTCTTCGAAAAGTCTCAATGGGGTGTCTTGGGCTTGGGGCACAAACGGTTTCCAGCCGGCATTATCTACATGAATCTCAACTTCGGTCCGCCCCGAGGCTGCAAGGTCAAGAGTGCGACAGTAACGGTGACTTTGGATGAGTATGACGAGTGCCTCGACTCGTACAAGCCTCAACCGCGCCGTGGCCATCAGAGGTCCACTTGCCCCGTCCAAATGATGGACTGGTACGGCCCTAAGCAGCTGGTAGGTGAGGAGAAGTGCACCGAGTTCAAACAAACAATGAGTGTGGCACCCGAGGTCCATGTCTTGGGTGGTGGAGCTGGAGGTGTTGGCATGAACTCCGAGAAGGCGTTCAAGTCATCATCCCGATGGAGATTCAACGGCCAGCTCTTACCTGGCAAACCCGCCGGGACGTATAAGACCCTGGAATGGATTCTCACCCCCAACGAGCTTGAGCGCCAGTCATTTGGGAACAGCTGCGTTCACACAGCCTTCTCCTTCCAACACGCGGGGCAGCCATTCCTTATGAAAGTTGAGATCGAGGGGAAGTTGGCGAAGTTGAACCAGCGGATCAAGTCCAAACTGAAGTTTGGGTCGATCAAGAACAACGAAGAGGGCCGGACGACGACCTTGATTGACTTTCAAAAGCCCGAGGCGTTTCGAAAGCGTCTTGATGAGCTCGCCAAGTCATTGCCAAGAGCTATGGAGTTGGAAAACTATCAAGACATTCCTATAGAAATTCCGGACACAGCTACGGTATCTTTTCAGCCAACCTCTCCAAGTACAGAAGGCCTTGCTACCTGTGAGGTGGAATCTCTACAGGACGGCATTTCGAAGCGGGAAACCGTTGGGAAAGCAACCAATGTGCCGCCCCTCGAGGACTTATGCAAGGGCACAATCCAGGCCAGGCAGGATTCTACCGAACCAACCGTGGAAAACATCACACGAATGATCCAAAGTATGACACGTCCTATTGAACAACGAATCATCGGGAAATCCCCCGAAACCTCGTTTTCCAGTGAATCGAACACAGTGGTAGGCCCAGAAGAGGAACAGGAGCAGATGACAAGCCAAATAAACGAGACAAAGGCAGGCTCCGCACTGGCCGGCTTGGACGCGAATCAAGAAGCCATGCTCAAGATTCTTCAGATCCCTGCCTTGGTCATTTTCTTGCAACTCATTGCGACGTTGATGGAGATGCTTGGTGGGTCGAGGAAGGCCAAAGCCATGGCGTCCTAGCAAGAACTCTTCACAAAGTCTGGTGTCGTTGACGAGGTGAGGTCATAGCTGTTTCATGTATGAGGATTAATGACTGACTATAGGAGTAGTGTTGTCTTGGGCACATCAGGGATGGGAATTAGGCGCCGAAAACTTGGAATTGTAGTTCGGGTACCTTCCTTTCGCCGAGATAGTGCGTGTGTTAGGCGTAGTATTAACAGTCAAAGTCGTACATGCACTATCTGGCGTGCCATGGTGATGACCGAGCCTCTAACATGAAGCGAGTCCAATATGACGCCCCGTTTGCGGCGACACTCTAACTCTGGCGAAGAAGCCTGAGGTTAATAACTTACCTTTATCCTATCAACATAGACTACGGTTATCTTGACGTCCATGCCCGCACGGAAGAGTAGCATAATGCACCACTTATTGCGCCATGGGGTGATAATGGGACAAGATTGGCCCGTCCAGCAATTGGTCAAGAGTTCCACTCGATGGTGCAATGCAGCCGTCTCACCCCGCTTCTTTCAACAACACTGGTCCTCATTATTTATTGATTGCCTTCTAACACATTCCGAGGTCCGCGCCTTTCGAAGCTTGTTCCAAAGCTTTGTAATTCCACCCTCAAAAGAGAAAAGTTCGGTGAGTTCACGCCACTCGCTGCCAACGCCGTGCCTAAGCAGTTTATGACTAACCTGCCTGTTTAAGCATTCTCACACAACACGTCAGTCATGACAACCAACGAGAGCTCATCGTCAGCCAAAAATGGCTCTGCTCATAAGAAGCAAATCATCTTGAATGCTTTTGTTATGAACACGCCCGGCCATCTGGCTCCGGGCCTCTGGAGACATCCCCGGAACAAGACAGATCAGTACAAGAAGCTGTCTTTCTGGACCGATCTCGCCCAGTTGCTGGACAAGGCCGATTTTCATGCTATGTTCATCGCTGACACGCTGGGACCATATGACGTCTACAAAGGCCCGGCCAACGTGGTCCCAGTGCTGGGCTCAGGAGCTCAGTATCCAGTCAACGACCCGCTGTACCTGGTCCCGGCCTTGGCGGCGGCGACAAAGAATCTCATCTTTGGAGTGACGGCAAGCTTGACATATGAGAAGCCCTATGCTCTTGCTCGGAGGCTCTCAACGGTTGATCACCTCAGCGAGGGCCGTGTGGCATGGAACATTGTCACCTCATATCTCGACAGTGCAGCTCGAAATCACGGCCTGGAGGAACAGATCCCTCACGACGAGAGATACGCCATCGCGCACGAGTATCTTGAAGTGTTGTACAAGCTTTGGGAAGGAAGCTTCCGAGACGATGCCGTGCTGGCAGACCGCGAGAGCGGGACTTATATCGCTGCGGATGCTGTCCGCCAGATCCACCACAAGGGCAAATACTTTCAAGTGCCTGGACCTCATTTTGTTGAGCCCTCACCACAGCGGACACCATTTCTCTTCCAGGCTGGTGTCTCTGAAGCCGGCAATGGTTTTGGCGGAAAGCACGGTGAGGCCATCTTTGTTGGAGGCCAGACACCGGAAGGTGTGAGAAAGACGGTAGACAACATTCGCGCCATCGCTGCCAAGGAGGGCAGAGAACCGGACCACATCAAGATCATTGTTGGAATAGCCGTCATTGTTGCAGCAACGGATGAAGAAGCCAAATCAAAGCGAGAAGAGTATCTGTCCTATGCTAATACGGAGGGCGCACTTGCGTTGTTCGGCGGCTGGACTGGCATCGACCTATCGGGCTACTCGGATGACGAGGACTTCCGTCTGACTGAGGCTCCTCGCATTCGATCCATCCTTCGAAGATGGTCAGACACAGTCCCGGGAACAGACAATCTTCCCTGGACCAAACGGAGGATTGCCGAGTATATCAGCATCGGTGGTCTCGGAGCCAAGATCATCGGAAGCCCCACGACCGTTGCAGATGAGCTAGAGCGCTGGGTCGACGTTGCTGATGTCGACGGGTTCAACCTATCGCACATCGTTAACCCAGGTAGTTTCGAGGATATTATCGAGTTCTTGATACCCGAACTGCGTCGTCGTGGAGTTTTCAGAGCTGGTGTTGATAAGGAGGGTGCAACCGCGAGAGAGGTCTTTATCGGCTCGAAGCGCCTGCCAGAGGATCATCCTGGAAGCAAGTACAGGTGGCGAGCTGGCCAGGAAGCCCCCCCATTCCTGGCCGAGGAGGGAAAGGAATGAGGCCAAGAGGACGCTGTATTCTAGCAATATGGTACAATGTTGAGTACAGTAACTTGCCAATGAATGAAATTTGATACCGGGAATAACATGCCACTCAAGACAACATGAGCGTCGACCCAGTCCTCTCAACCACAGTCTTCCACTGACTGGTTACACGAGTGCCTCGGGATGGTCCCTCCGCCCAAACCTGCTCCAGGATGCAACGCCCTGCACGGATGTACTCGATACCATATCTTTCTACTTCGTCGTACCAAGATCGGAACCGGGTCTGAAGTCGAGTGTCAAAGGCCTCGCTCGCGGCGATGAAGGCAGGCCAGTAGAGAGGTGTCGCAAGGATCTCGGTTTCCGCCTTGATTCGCTCTATGGCCTCGATGCTGTCGAGGACATTCTCGACAAAGCTTTGGAGGTAACGGTGTCCCACTAGTCGTATGTGTTGGGCGAAGTAGATGATGACAGAGTTGTGAAAGGCTCGAGTCATGTGTTGGATGATGGACAAGTTTGATGATGTCGTGCCTGACATGTCATCTGCATCAACATATCCAGCTTCGTAATCCATGATGCTCTTTTCCAAGTCGTCGCAAAATCCGACCAGGTGTGGTGGGATGTCAGTGCCGATAGATGCCTCCCTCGCCTCCGTGACCTTGCTAATTAGTTCGACAGCTCTATTCAATAGCATCAAGAGGTCCTGTGGTATTGCGTAAATGCTTTCGTATGCATCTCCACTCGACCAAGCCTTGGATGATGTGACTGATGGTGTCGTTCCCGGGCTGTTGTGAAGCAGGTTGGTGGGCTCCCCTGTACAAAACGACCCTGCAATGCGAGCCTCGGAGAGTTTGTCGCAAGTCGTCGTACTATGTATGGCTGTGCTTTCGTAGATGGTTCTGAGAAAGAAGTAGATGCGATGAAGAGCCTGAGCTTTGTTGGAGTACTTGGACTTCCAGGTCCTGGCGTGAGTGATTAATCCATGGGCGGCGTCTAGGTGCAGGCTGCAGCTTGCAGTGTCTCCCGACATGACCTTGAAAGAGGTTTGAGCAACTAGTGGGTATATAGAGGAGGCAGTTGCTTACATTGATCGAAATCATTGACAACATAGTAGCGAGAAACTCTTTATACTTGGGTCGGCACTTGGAGAATGATGCAGGTGCAATAGCTTCCTTGAGAAGATTGATGGCGATTCCACGGTAGCAGATGCCGTCCTTTTTCCATTTTCTAGCATCCTCATCCTGTATCTGGACTTTGTCGTTTGAGAGGCAAAAGGCGCTGACCGAGAGCAGCGCGTTCCTCAAGGCGCCTCGAATTTGAGAAGTCGAGCCTTGAATGACCAACTCCCCGGCACTCTGTAGCGCCCGAGGCAAGTGAATGGTTTTCCAGGGGCTCTTAGGGTTGTCGAGAGCGCAAAACAGGTGCACAACTCTGTTCATGTAGTGGTGCATCAGGAACCGCTCCTTGCCGGTGAGTTCGGGGGAGGGTTGTGGAGGGAGAGGGAAACTCAGAGCTGCTTGTGAGTCTTCATTGGTAGAGCAGTCTTGTATCGAGCCTTCTGAAACATGAGAAGGATTTTCGTGGCCTGAGTGGTCGAAGCTATGGCTTTCTTCACCTAGGTCATCATCGAAGAAAGGGTTTACGAAGGTGTGGTCACAAGTTGAAAGCTGAGTAGTGGAGATGGAAGAAAGAGATGATACATCGGATGCGCTTTCCGGTGAAAGTAAACCTGTAAAGTTCTCAATCTGCAAAGGTTCGGAGCTGAGTGGTATCAGTGATGGGTTGAGATCGTCGCGAAGGTCGAGTGGTTCCGCGATGGGCGATGATGGCTCTGAAGTGTGGGCGGATGCTCGGCCATGTGAGTCAAAAACGCCAAAGCCATTGATAAAACGAGACACGCCATTCTTTTCATGGGTGTTGTCGAGTTGAGTCTGGGGCGTGTCGAGTACCACCAGAATCTCCTCAACTTGCGACCACGGCAGAGCCGGTCCTGTCGAGCCTACGCGACCTGTTGTTAGCCGCTGCTCACTCCTGAAGCTGGGTACGTACCAAATGGAATCTGACTGCGACATGACTTGGCTTGGTATTCCGAGGTTGAAGGCTCAAGTTCACAGCCGGTTTCTGGAGGTAGCCAATGAAGTCGAATGCCATATCCCTCACACTCGATGCCCTTTTTCAGACAATGACGACACCTTGGCCGCGCCTCGTCACACTTGACCTTGCGACTTCGACATGTCCAACATCCAGTAAAAGTCTTGCCATGCTTTCGAGGTCGGCGAGGAGATCGTAATGTCTGAGGCATGGCGACTAGCTGTCAGTCTAGAGTGGGACTCAACAGGTGTCGAGTATCCTCACTCTTCGAAAGGAGAGGGGGTTGGGAGGGACGAGAAGTCGGAAAAGTCACATGGCCTCTGCCGGGATTACCGGCCTCGATCCTGTACTCATTTTGCGGGGTAAGCAAGATAGGCTGCTCCGGTCTTGATCCCCGGCGTTAGGGCGCCCTCCGACAACAAGTTGCCAAGAGCGTAGAGATAGCTTATCTTGCGGGTATCGTGCGGAGACAGCGCGGTCAGATAAGGGCAGATATGGTGTCACAGGCAGAGCAGAGTGTAATAAAAACTCATCAAGGGTAGTTACACTGTGGACATTTTACTAAGATCTTATCCTAGGTGGTATTGTCACATTCAGTATAAGCCAATATTACACTCCGCATTAGCGGAGTGTACATTCCCTTTTGCCGTAGTCGGTAGTGCGACAGGTATAATACCGAGTAGAAAAAGGGGCAAGATCTCCCTTATAGATTATCTTTGTTTATCTGTCTATTAGCAGCGATGATTGGGCATTCTAGGTGGCATCCTCAGTCTCACATTACAGTACCAGCAACATCCGTCAATCAAGAGAGGAAGAATTTCAGGAGCGCAGACAGTAGGAATAGCCGCGACAGACCTAAGTCCTTAGGTAATGGATTATACTCGCCCCGGATGCTTTTATCAAGGTTGAGCAGTGAAGTGAAGTTAGTGCGACGAAACACTGGATGAGGCAACCGGAAACTCCGAGAGCTGCAGCGAAGCTGAACTCGAGGCCCCGGTCCAGCTTGTCAAGTCCGCAACCTCTCTTACGACAATCTACACGCGCTTAACCGAGCGGTAAACTAGACCATGGAGGACCTTATTCACCTCCTCCGTTAAAGGCGGGACAGTATTTCGGCGCCTAGATGAGGCGGAGAAAGTACCGAGCATAAGTTGACATCGGCTCCTCAATTTCCGAATATGGATTAGTAGCAATTCAAGGGTGCGTTTCTGCTGTACCGGTACCTGACATAAAATTCAAAAACCGGCGCATTCACAAGATAGTTATTCAAACCTGCCATTTGAGCCGAAATCCGACTTGTCTCATCTTCAACATGCCGACTACTCTTGAGTGGTTTGGTTAGTCAAACAGTCTTGCACGAAGCAGTATTAATTCTAATCACTAGCTTAGGCACCACGACGTATCGATTAAAAGCCAATGGTCTTGTGATTTGGCTCGATACGTATCTGGAAAGACCTTCAGTTTTGCCCAAGTATCTCGACATAGATGATGTCGAAGAGGCTGATTACATTGTCATCTCGCATGCCCATTTCGACCAGTATGGTTCCATAGATCGCACCTGTTAACGTGTTACTGATGGTAAGGTTTGCATGGCAGCCTTCCAGGTGCTGATCTCATTGCCAAGAGCACAGGCGCTATCGTCATTGCCAATGGCGAAGCCATCAACCTCCTTTGTGATGCCAATGTCCCCGAGGAGCAGCTCATGCCGGTCGCCGGGGGCGAGAGAGTCCCGCTGTTTCTGAAGGCCGACCGCGACCGAGCCTCAGCGGGGGAGATCGAAGCCGCGCCTGGTGTCCCCGGCGCCCCTTTGCGACCTCATGATCGATTTGCTGTCTTGTCAGTGCATGTATGGCCCTCACTGCACTGCTTCATGCCGGGCGCACAGGGACATCCCCCTGAGACCATTCATACCCTGACCGAATACACCGGTGAGGCAAGCCCCTACACATGCACTATTGACATCACCAACGGTATGAAATACGGCCTTCTTCGTCTGGGCGAGATCACCCCAGAGGAGCACAAAGACCAAGGTATCCTATCCGTGATTGAATACGTCAACGATAGGGAGCGACACGTGTTCTCTCACTTCGACGGCGGTCAGCTAGCCTTCAACTTTCTCATCAGCCCCAGAAAAACGCTCTTCTGGAGCGCTCACATGGGTGCTTACGAAGGTGTGATCAGGCGCCTAGAGCCGAAACCCGACATTGCCATTCTTGCACTCGCGGGCCGAGCGAATCTTGATGGGCGGCCTTTCGACGGTTTGGCGGCAGACTTTATTGTCAAGAAAATAGACTGGCTGGGCCAACCCAAGACAGTGATCTGGTGTCTGCATGATGAACGGTAAGCAGTGTCAGCTGATCCGCCAAGTTGTTTATTGATCATGTATCGCAGCCCAATAAGACCGTACCGGTTAGTTACCACCGGCGCCGACAAGAAGGTGGAGAGCGAAACAAAGTCCCGGATCCAACATTTGGAATTCGCAGTCCCAACCGAGATTTAGGCCTGTGACAATAGAGAAGCAACTTGTGATGTTACTATGGTGACTAGGTTATTGAGCGATGGGGGCTGTTTCCGCGCTGGCACTGGGAATTGATGTTTTTTGGACCTCGGAATGAGAGACGGAATGCGTGTTCTGTGCGGAGACCTAGATAATATTCAAAGCCTTAATCTGCTTAAATCAAGCTATTCATTTCACGCCGATTTTCAGATGTTTGTCTGAGGCCCCTAACACAGTCGCGTTGAAGACCGCCTGTTTGCCCATTGAGATTCTGGCCCCTGCCTGCTGTTACTGCTTTTGATCCCGTATCGACTACCCGAACACACCCCCCGCCTTTACGGGGGATTCCCTATCCCTGCTAGTTTCTCTGCTCTGCAGTGTCCGATTGGCTATTTCGCACCCATAAAACTTGGGCCAATCAGAGCCCGGGAAACATATTACCCTTGTCTGCACCAAAACCCTTCATTATCGTATCGACTCAGCAAATTGGCAAAACCTAGTGGGTCCTGGCACCCTTGCGAATGAAGCGATCTCCACAGCACCTATCTACTATGGGTTAGTGATGTTTCGAGGCTCTTCCCCGCAATATCAGATGAGGGTTTTGCAATGATGAGGGATTTTAACCCTTCCAACACAAATCACCTGTTTTTTCATCTGATTTGAAGCTATCACGAGGCCGTTTTATAGTCAAAATGACCCTTGTGGAGAGATCAGTTAATATTACGCCTCGGAAATCATGCCTAAAGAAGAAGCTGCTATCCTATCGCAAATATACTCCTCCAAAGCCACTACAACGCCGTGAGAATACGTATTCACCACGTAAGAAAGTCGAGGTTTTGATGTTCTTAGAGCATCATAGGATATATGATCTAGATCACTACTTTTCAGTTAATGGTTATCGTCATCCCCTAGCCAGAGAAGCCTCGATACACTTTCTCATCCCTGAGCGCACAATATACGGTTGGACGAGGGATAAAGACCTGGTCCTTGAGCTCAAGAAAAGAAGCTATTCACCCCACTGGCCCGACCTCGAAGACGAGCTTTTCACCCAGTTTATTGAAGCCCGGGAAAAGAAGCTTATTGTGACGACTAGATGGTTCCGAAGACAAGCCCAGGTTATCTGGGAAGATAAATACCCTCAATTAAAGAAGGTATTCATATTCTCAAATGGCTGGTGGCTAGGCTTTAAGCGGCGGCGAGGCATCGTGAAGCGGCGGATCACAAAGGAATCGAGTCGTCGCCCAGAGGAGTACATAAAAGTCACCAATAACTTCCTTCGCTTTATCCGCCGGGTATCCAACAACACCAACACTTCGCAATTACGCGAGAACCAGTCACCCAAAATGAATATAAATTATATCCTCGACTCGCCCGTTCGCCGCTTCGTAAAGAGATATACTTTAAACGTCGACGAGACCCCGATCCCATTCGAATATCTCGACGGAAGTATATGGGAATTACGCGGGGCAAAAACCATTGCCGGCAAGACCAACCGTAGCGGGTGGAGTAAGCGGCAGGCCACCCTGATCCTATATATCTTCGCCGATGGGTCTTTCCGGTTAAAACCTAAGATCATCTTTCACGGCACCGCCGGTCCAACAGGCAGGATTTATGGCGATGAGGGCCATCTTTACGCACCAGACGTGACTATCGCGTATAACGAGACAGCATACAATAACGAGGACTTATTTTTCGACTAGGTTAAGGAGGAATTGCCGGCTGCACAGGCGAAAACGCGAGACTTCCTTCTCGTGATGGACGTCGCCACGTTTCACAAGACCGACAAAGTCACCGATCAGCTACGGCAACAGAAGGTGACGAGGGCGCTTATCCCGCTGGGATGTACGGGTCAGCTTCAACCGCTTGACGTGTCTGTCAATCGACTATTGAAGGACTTGCTACGAGAAGAAACACTTATCTATATGATGAATGAGGAGGCAAATAGAAAGACAGAGTGGTCTGTGAAGGATAAGAGGATAATGACGACCTGGGTCGTCTCACGGGCTGTTCAACGACTCGCACAACGTCCTGAGATGATTGCAAAATCATTCTTAAGCTGCGGGATTAGTGTTAGGCCCGACGGGAGTCAGGATCACATGATACACATCAAGGATATTGACGAGATCGATTTCACAGGCTAGGAGTCTGCTGAGGAGACTATCGTCAAGGCAGAGGAACTTGTGAATAGCTTCACGGACTTCAAGGAGCTTATATCAGCCGGAGACGAAGATAATACCCCAGAAGACCTATATATAGGTCTCATGCAGCTAAAGAAAGAATAGCTAAAGACGATAGCAAAGGGGCTTGGGCTTTTGGTGGGTGGAAATAAGGATGACCTTGTGAGACGGCTGATGAAGAGATATACCAATGGGACTACTGCCGAGGCCCTAATTTCAGTGGAGGAAGAGCCTAAATTATGTATTACAGTTGTACCTTAGTTATTAAGAAGTCCTTAGTTATCTATATCCTCCTTAACCCAAAAGAATGCCTCCCCTTCCTGCTACTCATGATATAACCCGAGCCTTAGGTCGAGCTTCTGCCACCTTCTTCCTTTCCCTTCGACTTTGCAAAAGCATAGCTTATCCCGGCTCAAGACATCATCAACAGGCTATCTACTGCGCACCCTAACCTAACCGTAGTGAGAGCCCTCTTTTACTAGGGAAATCCCCGTATTTTGACCGGGCGAGGAGGGCTATCGGTACTCGAGGCGGTAGGTCTGTCTAATCTCGAAGGGCTCGGCGTTCTTGAAGTCGTGTGTGATGTCTGCTTCAATCCCTGTTAGCTGCGGTGCGAATACCCTCACTTATGCATATACAGACGATATCAATAAAGCCGCATAACGGCGATAGCTTCATTTAGGGCATCTTGCTGGCGTTGGACGCGAGGAATTTGTGAAAATTAAAAAGCTTTTTATTTTTCTTTAGAATAAATATAATAAGGTATTTAATAAATAACTTACTTTCCCTAATATATCCTTTTTATAATATATCTTTAATATATTCCTTTAATATTAATAATTATACTATATTAAGTAGGTAGAGTTTATTAAAGCTAGGTTACTTCTTATTAATAAACTTAATCTCTAGGTTATATAAGATATATTTTAGTAAACCTATCTTAAGTTCTTTCGCGAAGAATTACTTATAGATCTAATATTATAATAATATATTCTTAAGCTATTT
>SSHR01000128.1:0-36268 GCA_006518225.1 Fusarium neocosmosporiellum | reverse complement strand
CACCCGCACCTCCTCCCCCCCCCTCTGTCTCTTCTGGCCACGGATTTGCAAACGATTTTTGATGCCAAGAAACGTGGCAGTTGCCGAGTTCCTTTTCTCTGGGACCCGGTGATGCAACGAGTTCGTTTGTCTGGCATCTGATCCGGGCGTGGAAATGGAGTGGGATGAACGTGTGGGTGGGAGCGATCGAGTGTTTGTGTAATGCGCGGTTGTTTAGCTACTTGAATCGTGAATAACTTGACAGAGGATGGGATGGTTTTAGAAGTGTTCATCAATGAAGTCAAGAGGGATAGGTGAGTATAAAAGCAGCAGAGTTTGGCAGATCAGAACAAGCCAAGACACTGAACATATCCAACTCTCAGCTTCAACAGCCTGCTCTTCGGCACCAAATCTTCAAAGTGAACCATAATCCCCTGGTCCCTGATAACGAATCACCCACACACACCCACGCTACCGTCGACGCATCTCTCGGCACATCGCTTCCGTCGGCTGGTCCAATATCGTTCTCTCAACGCAAGGTCCGTCCCCCAGCAGCTAACCAAAGAGCCGCCGCGCCCACCCCCAGCTGGGTCTCGGTTTACCGGCACGCTCTTTTTTACCTATAAGTCTTTGAGTCTGCACCATCAGGGTAGTGTCGCGTCTTTTCTGCGAAGAACCGGATTTTTCGAATCACGGAATCTGTTCATATTCGACATACATATAAACCCCCTCGAGAGGTTCGCTGGTTCACGATCCTCACCATCTGCAGGCCAAGCATTTATTTCTGTGTGGCACAGGCGAATAGATACTAGCGCATCACCCAAGCCCTTGGCATTCAACCCTCGCTCGAATCGAATCGCTCCTTTGCCCTTGTTCGCTTTCCTCTTTGGGGAATTTTCCAATCGAGGTCATCCTTGGCTTTGGAGATACACGATCTTGGCATTTCACCTTGTTGGACAACCACAACGACTTACACGAGATCTTGTCGAACAACACTCCTCTCTCGAAAAAATGGCGGACGCTGCTGATAGTTGCAATGGCGACCCCGTCGATCTCGGCCGCAAGGGCCTTCGAATCGGCGCCATCTTCATCATCATGGCCTCTTCCATCATCGGCGCCATCTCCCCCATTATCCTGGCGCGACAGAAGAAGATTGCCGTCCCCAAGTTCGCCTTCTTCATCTGCAAGTTTATCGGTACCGGTGTTATTATAGCGACGGCCTTTATGCACCTGCTGGTGCCCGCTGTCGAGAACCTGACCGACCCTTGTCTCGAGGACCGGCTTGATGGATATGACTGGGCCGAGGCGATCGCTCTCATGACTGTCATTGTCATGTTCTTTTTCGAGATGCTCGCTACTAGGCTGACCAACGATGATATGGAACACAACCACAAGACGGACATCGATACCGACCTCGACCCTGCTATGGACGTCGCCAAAAAGTCCATCAGCCCCAAGGCTGAGGGGCTCAAGCAAGCCGCTGATGTCGAGATGGGTCAGCGACAGCCCGGTTTTGCCCCCGTTGGCGATAGCCACCTTGCCCATGGCCGAGAGCACACCGAGGGTGATTCTCAGGGTGGCCTTGCTGGCCAGCTTCTCGGCATCTTCATCCTCGAGTTCGGTGTCGTGTTCCACAGCATCTTCATCGGTCTCACCCTCGGAACCATTGGCACCGATGAACTCAACGTCCTTCTCATCGTCCTCGTCTTCCACCAGATGTTCGAGGGTCTCGGTCTCGGCTCCCGACTGGCTGTTGCTCCCTGGCCTAGCAACCGCCAGTGGATGCCCTACCTCCTCGGCTTCATCTATGCCCTTTCTACCCCCATCGGTATCGCCGCTGGAATTGGCGCCAAGCCCAACAACGCCAGCGACCAGAAGCTTGTGAACGGTATCTTTGATGCCATCAGTGCTGGTATCTTGATCTACACCGGTCTGGTTGAGCTCCTGGCCCACGAGTTCATGTTCAACCCCTACATGCGCCGTGCCCCCCTCAAGATTCTGCTGACTGCATTCGCCTGCGTCGCTTTTGGTGTTGCCGTCATGGCTGTCCTTGCCAAGTGGGCTTAAAGAAAAAAATATAGAATGATTGGGTCGGCTTTGGCTGACTTGAGTGGAAGAGGTGGACGTGGTGGATATAATTAGGGGGTTTGTCGCTTGCATCAGCCTGCTTTCTAGTGATACCTCTCTTGTTTTTTTCATAGCATATTAGAATTACATGGGAAATTGAACCATGGTTTCTTTCTAAATACCAACCTTTACTCCGTAGTTTATTTATTTTGAAGTTGCTATGCCTCTGGTTCCCTGGTGCGTCGGTGGTTTTCGGTATTGTGGTTAGCTTAGCTGACAATGGTAGAAGCCAGCCAATGTTGAAGTCACCAAGCGCTTGCACATGCAAAGTCAGATAGACCTCGATATTTCGAATACCTGTCATTGTGAGGCAGAGATCTGCATGTCCTTCTCTTACACGCGTGCAATGTCGCGTGCTGGTTTCCAATCTCGGACGCTGTGAAAATTCCCCACTCATGTCTACAGTGTATAACCCGCAACAGACTGTATCGCCAACACTGTCCTTAGTCATCATTCTGTGGGCTCCCCCGCTAGGGCCGCAAACCCTACCCGGAAAAGTTCACGAAGTTCGAGATAGTCGAATTGCTTCAGCCGAGCTCACCAACCGACCACGTTCGACATCTCAACCACCCAACGCACCATCCCAATTCCCCCTCCATCCCCTTCAGCAATACCGCAAAAATGACCGGCGGAGTTACCGTGCGCGACGTCGATGTAGGTCCTCCCTAAAAGAATCACAGAACGACGCTTTCGACGAACACAAAAATTTCCACACACTTCTCGACGACTTGGCGACACAATCTTCCAAGAGAAACCGCCTGCCTTCGCATCACGAGCCGCCCGCCGTCGCAGCGCGAAACAAGTTTATAACAAAACTGACTGCTGCGTCGGGACGCTCGCCGCGATGCCGCAGGTCGGGAACAAATGGGATTGAGGAGCAGGCGCGAGGGGGTCGAAAGACTTCTGACGACGGAATCATTGCTAATGGGTATTGTGTCTCCAGGCGCAGAAGTTCATCACTGCCTATGCTGCTTTCCTGAAGCGCCAGGGCAAGCTGCCCATCCCTGGTAAGAACTTCTCCCTCAAAGTGATGAAAATGCCTGCTAACTCTCACACCAGGTTGGGTCGACACCGTCAAGACTGGTGTCGCCAAGGAGCTCCCTCCCCAGGACATTGACTGGTTCTACGTCCGCGCCGCCTCCATCGCCCGCCACGTCTACCTCCGCAAGACCGTCGGTGTCGGCCGCCTCCGCAAGGTCCACGGCACTGCCATCAACCGTGGCTCGCGCCCCTCCAAGCACGTTGACGCCTCCGGCTCCGTCGACCGCAAGGTCATGCAGTCCCTCGAGAAGATTGGCGTTCTCGAGCAGGACGAGGAGAAGGGTGGCCGACGCATCACCCAGGCCGGCCAGCGGGATTTGGACCGAATTGCCCAGACCACCGCCGAGGCCGAGGAGGAGGATGAGGATGACGAGTAAAAAAAATGCAACCAAAACTTGCAGGGTAGCAATGGATTTGGGCGTTGGGTCATAGATTTTGTCATGTATGAATGAGATTCCCCCGACAATGGGTCAGGTCATTCGGTTTGCTCAATTACGACCCGTCCACCTGTCGTTTCACTCTTGTTTGCTCTCGGTGAATGTGATGCTGCAGATATGTGAATGCCGTCAACTCATATGAGTGGGCGCTAAGCCCCTCTCTCCTACATCCATTAACCTCACAACTCGTCTCCTATCACTCCGGCCCCCTTTGCCGCATCTGAAGCCATCACGAGGACTGGGCTGCTTAAGAGCGGTCAGTCTTCTCAAAGAAGCTCATCGTTGCTGTTGCCGTTACTACTCGAGGCTCTCGCCTTGGGTGCCCATTTCATCGTTGAAGCTTGATTCTTTCACTTTGAAGGCGCATCTCATCTCAAATTGGAGGCTCTCAAAGCACACAACTCGGGCACTCGCTCAACTCCCTCATCGCTAGTCGATGCCTGTGCCAACTCTTTTCATGTTTGAATTTACTATTCATTCTGCATTCAACTTTCATCCATGTTGCGAAACTCCTTCACTTCTTCCCGAGTTCCTTACTCGTCATCTCGCTGAGCGAGTGCGAGTGGTGTAAGAGTTTCAGGAGTCTGAGTGCTCACACAACTCTCCTCTTACCCACAAGGATTCCTGCAAAGTCTGCGCTTGTTGAAGTGATTAAGCGCCTCAGAATTTGTTAGCAATCCTTCTACTCTGGTTTTATTTCTATGTGAGTGCACCCCAACTCCTGACTTGATTCAGAAACTCACACACCTCTTAGTCAAAACCACAACTCCACTCACTCTCAACTTGCGATACATCCTCGCTAAGAAAAGACAACAATGTCAGACTTTCAAGAGGTTATCGAGGTGCCGCCCACCTTCCTCTCGAGCATCGAAACCCAACCTCCCCCCATCTACTTTCACCATGTCATCGACACCGAAACCGCCACCCTCAAGGTCCAGGTCCTGGGCGCAAACCTCACCTTCACTTTCAGTCACAAGCGCGCATTGAGGGTTGTGAGACCATCGCAAATTGCAAAACAGCTCGACAATAAGACTACTGGTTTCCTCGCCCTCGTTACCCGTTCGCGTGAGAGAGCTGTCTTGGTTGCCGCAGAGTCTGGACACGGAGCAGGACGCTTTGGCGATCTCTTGGATCCGCAGAAGGGTGTGCTTAGAAACGACATCTGGACTAGACGTGTCATCGCCTTTGGAAAGACTCTCGGATTGCGCATGAACCGCCTCTTTGACAGCATGGGTCGTGCGTCTGTCGCTAGAGTTGACGGAGTCTTTCTCGGCTCTCATGTCGAGGTCAAACTTGCAGTCCACGGCATTTGCGTCCTTCTTAACATGTTTGGCATCACAAAGGACTATGACAACATCAATGTTGAGCAGCTTCGTCAGCTTCGAACTGCGTGTTGGGAGGATGGATCACGACCTGTCTTTGAGGTCTACTTTTCTCGGAAACATTGCCATCCTTGCTGGAGCTTGGTTCAAAAGCTCTCCGAGATGACGGGAGTGCCTATTCGACTCCTCTGGAAGCAGAGACTCATCCCCAAGACGTATGCCGTCACCTGCAAACCCATTGGTCCGCCTCGAGCACGAGACGACCCCGAACCTGAGGTCATGGTAATCGATAGCCAAGACATGGACTTTGGCGACGAAATGTCTGACGCCGAGACCATCTCAGACGGCGAGCTCGAGACTATCGACACCATCGACCTCACGCAGGTCGATCGCTCAGAACAAATTGACGCTTACATTGACGGCCTAGCCTATCGAGTTGGCCAGACAGAAGAGTCCCCCGACGGAGTGACGGCCGCTATTGTCGAGTTCGCTGCCACCGTGAAGCGACAGAAGCAGAAAGCTGCGGATATACCCAAGCCTCTCCCTGCGACGCCGGTCATGGAGGATCCAGCTCTTGCCAGGGAGCGAAACACGTGGCCACCCGCAAGACGGACTTTCTTCCAAGATGCTCAGGCACGAAACGGCAGAGCGAAGAGTGGCTCGCCATCTGATGGCCGAGGACGACGTGTTGAGAAGCAAAGGGCACCCAGACGATTCAATATGAAGGTTCCGGAGACGATTGTGCTGGACAGGGGCAGTGAGCCACCGCGAAGAAAGTCCAGAAGCAAGTCCAAGGGTCGCCAGCGTCCGACTCGCGCCTTTTACTGAGTTGTTTTTAATCCGGAGATGATGGCTTGTCAAGGGGTCATGTTCTCAGCCCGCCAGGGGTTGAGATGAGATGAGATGAGATGAGATGAGATGAGACGAGGTTATCAGACGAAGACAAAGAGGCCTAGATTCCTCGAGAGGATTTTGTATGAAATTCTCGAGTTCATGGTCTATCCGCATTAGATCCGTCATAATTGCTAATACCCCTGTACTGTAACTGTATCTATACTAATCCCCAACATCTTTCTTTGTGTGAGTCGCAACCATCATCGTACATCAACAGCCTCAAGTCATGACTTCTCCTTCCCTTGCATGTCTTGAAGCAGCTTACGGAACCCTTCAGCCATCTCCTTCAAAACAACGTTTACATCTGGGGCCTCAGGTCCCTCCTCCATCTCCCGTAGCGCCGCCTCGAGCGCCACTTCTCTTGCCTTTTCTGCACCCGCTACACCCGTCTTGCCCATAGTCAAGGTATGCTTCACATCCTTTCCATGCCGGAGAGGCCCCTTTGGTGTACCCGGAGTGATGGCTGTGTCTTCTATGAGACTTTGCCAACGCGAGAGGTACACGCCAGGCCCTGACATGTTGCTGGAGTCTGAGTCATCCGAGTCAATGATGCGTTGAAGGCGGCAAAGGGACAGTGCCTGTAGCTGGGCGAGATACGCAGCATGATTGTCGAGGGCGTTGAGCACGGGCCGTTGAGAAGCCTGGGGGAGTGATCGGAACAGCTCATTGAGTCGCTCATCCATGACGCTCATGTCGATGGTACCATTAGCCTTAGTAGCATTGGTTTTGTCTTCCTTGCTTGGAGTTTCGCAAGGTTTCCGCTCTTGTTGAAACATGAGAACAGCATCCTTTGCCCACACTCTCATCTCACTCCACACATCCGGGCACGACGCTGCAAGCGAGTGAACCCACTTGTACATGAGCTCTCGGTTCCTCATGAGTAGATCGACATAGTCGTCCACGCTCGGCATCCTCCCGGGCTTGGCCTCGCCGCCCATCATGGACTTGAGGGGCGTCGAGGTGCCCGCATCGGCCTTCTTAGGCTTGCTGGTCTTGATAAAGTCGTCGATAAACAGCTGACCCGCCTCAACGTGCTCGCGCAGGTCTACCTGGGAATGCACTGTGCGGAGGATTGGCTCATACGCGGTAAAGACATCCTTGATCGCTGCGGTGAAGAGGTCAGGGGGCTGTCGGCAGAATGCAGTTGTGATGCTCTCGCGGTCACGGACGGATAGCAAGGCGGAATAGTACTCGAGGCACTGGGCGTGCTTTTGGTCGGTGAGCTCGCTCGTAAGAGCCGGATTGGAGCCGTTGAAGATGGCAGTGATTATAGACTGGGAATGCTCTGCACTGGCATTTCTCACAGTCTCGTGCTCATCACGACCTAGAGCGATGTACTGCCGTATCGCCTCGAGCATCTCGTCGCTCGGCCGTTCCTTGGCTTTCTCAATCTTGTCGGCGCTCTTGCGGAACTCACCCGCGTCCCAAGATAGCACGAGGGATATGATGCGCTGCAACAGGTTCATGCCATCGTCAGCATTAGCTGTCAAACCGATCCAATTGGTGACGCTGGTGACGCTCAGCTTGGCGAGAAGCAGGCGCATCATGGCACTAATCATGGTGGCCGCGTTTCCCATCCGCAGGGTCTGCTTAACCATCTTGTAAGGGATAAGGCTGTGGACGTTTTCGAGCAGCTTGAGTAGGTACTGGCCCTCAGGGGAGAGGACAAAGATGTGATGGATAAAGGTGGCGAGGCTGTACCGCGGTCAGTGATGAACTTGCCCGACGAGAGGAGACATACTGAATAATCGCATATTCTGCCGCTTCCTTGATGACTGGAGAATGGGACTCGAGGTCGTCGGTCTTGCTGAAGTGGTCAAACATTTCGTCAACCAAACTCCCATAAACCAACCCCTCAACAACATCATCCCAAGCCCTCACGAGGTCCGCAGCCTTGGTCCGATCATACTCGCCCTCCTGGTCACCTTTTGCCTTCGTCTCTGGCCTGTGTGTTCTCTTAACGCCGCCCAAAGCTCCCCGTCCGATCATCTCGAGCAGTCCGCTAGCTCCAGTCGCCAACACTTTCCTGGTCCCTAGGGCACCTTTATCATAGCTCTCAGACAACTCCGCCTCTCCCAGTCTTGCCAAAAGTCCCTGTACTCTAACAGACCAGTACTCCCGCGGCAGATCCCTCACACCCGGGAGGGGCAGCACGAACCGCGATAGCATCGTCTGCAGGACAGGCGACTCCGATGGTCCGTCATCCTCCCCTTTGCTCTCACTGACAGGCTCACTGACAGGCTCCTTGCCAGCCACCGGCGTCCTGGACCGCGGCGTCGCAGGCGTAGAAGTAGCGGGCGTTCCGGCCCAGCTCCTCCAACCCGTGCTGGGCGCGGGGGCCGGCGGAGCCTGGGGTTCAACCGTGGTCCTGGCAAAGGGATACCCATAGCCCGTCACGGCGTCTGGAAACTTGAAGCCCTCGATCTCTGCGTACGTCTCATGATGGGTCAGAATGTCAAAGAGCGCATGCGTCTGCTCGGGGGCCAGAGTGGCAGGCGTCATGGCCATGGCGGCTGCTGTTGCATCGAGGGGTCCTCCACGTGTGTAGGTGGATGTATGTAGCTAGAGGTCAGGATAGTAGCCGGGGTGAGAAGTGCTGGTGGATCTGATGGTATCTTTCAACTTGGCCTTTGATTCAAAGTTGGATTTGTGATTTGATTTAGAGTAAAGGGCCCTTATTAGAAATGGCTCTTCCGCTTTTGAAGTGTTCGCGCCTTTGAACAGGCTGACCAGAGTTGTTCAGGTGGAAATACCTTGATACCTGGGTACTCAACTCAGTCGCAAGCGGTGACGTCGTCTGAATGGTCCACCCTTGAGCTCAACGTTTCCTAGCCTATTTGGGTCTAGCGCACTGCCGTTTTAAACCCTGCCTGAGGTGGTGCACTGTCCTTCAGTGTAACCTTCTTTCCGTCAATCACCTCGTCATCAACCTTCAACTTGGCCATCATTCTTCAATTCGGGCCTTCACTATCGTGATCAATAACATTGGATATCGCCTCAACTCCTCTATCGTTTCACTGCGATGGGTACTGCATTCACTCATCATGCTCGATGCAACTCGACAGGCAAAACATCAATTTGCTGAACAATGCGTATAGTCATTAACAAAGGAAACAGTCGTCACTAAGTAATTATCTCTCCAGCGTTTTTCCTAACCAAGCCCCAGTCATTTTCTGCTTTATCCATCCATATTCGTTACCGTCGTGGTATCGAGAAAACAAGTTGAAACAAAACTCAAGTCCTTCACCATGGGTATAACGTCAACATCCCTTCGCTGTCACTCCCCTGTCGCCTGACTGCGTCTTCATCACTGTCCCTCTAGATGGTGCTGATGGGCTGGCCAGTAGGCAGGGTCTGACCACCGTACGCGGTGTGGTCATTTCCGAGACCGTAGCCATTGCCAGTGTGCGAGTGCTTGCCGTTGCCATTGAGGTCCTTGTCGCTCAAGGCACCGTTACCATGGCTGTGGCCATTGCCGGCGTGGCTGTGACCGTTGCCCGCCTGGTGGTCATTACCGGAGAGGTAAGAGCCGTTTCCGGTGTCAGTGGCTCGGGGGCCGAGGTCAGAAACGGGATGGGCCTTGCGCTGGATCTTGGGCGCAGGAGGAATGTCGGTGCTCTTCTTGGCCGAACCAATCGAGAAGACAGGGCTCTCCCACTTGTCACCCTTGCGGGCAAGCTCCTTGTACTCGGTGGCCTTGGTGCTGATGCCACCAGGGAGCGAGATGTTGGGGAAGATGCTGTCCTCCTTGGTCATGGCGATGTTGGCCTTCTTGTCCTGGGTAGCCTCCTCGGCCTTCTTCTTACCCTTGGCCAGCTGCTGCTGGGCGGCAGTGTAGTAACGGTTGTAGATGTTGGGGGCATTCTCAGGATCGCTCTTGGCCTCAGCGGCAGCGCGATCCGCCTCCTGCTTGATCTGATACATCAAGGCATCGAGTTTGTTACACTGATCCTTCATGGCCTTCTCAACTGCCTTTTGCAGAGGGGGGCGGATGGCCCTGAGCATGAGCGGCTTGAACAGGGCAAAAAGAAGCTTGTGGCTTGACTTCTTGATCTTGATCTGGAGCTTCTTAAAGTCGACGTCAACCTTGTCAACCTTGAAGTAGTTCTGGCGGTCCTTCTTGTCAGCGGTAGACACCTTCATCTTGAAGGAGAAGCCATCGCCAGGCAGGATAATGTCGGCGACACCAGTGTCTGTGATGGAGGGGAAGCCCGTCTTGCGCTTGACGTGGAAGCTGACGTCGCGCAGATCCATCTGGATGCCGGCCACCTTGACCTCAATAGTCTGGTGGCTCTTATTGGCAATCTTCTTACGGCCCCAGCGGAAGTAGTGCTCGCTCGAGAGCTCAAAGACATTGGGCGCAAAGTTGTCACTCTCCAGAACCAGGTTCTCGATGATGGCATCGAACTGGGAGTCGGTATACTCAATGCGGGGAATGGGGATGTAGGCAATGTTCTCAAAGACAGCCGGGAGGATGACATCCCTCAGGTCTTTGACAAGATGAGGCTTGAAGACTGGCTTGCCGTCCACATCGTTGCCCAGATCCTTGAAGAGCTTCTGAAGAGACTGCGCGAAGGCATGGTTCTGAGCATCCTGATCAAACTGGTCGGCAAGAAACTTGATCTCATCGACGATACGGTCGGTGTGACCCCGGTACTTGTCGCGAAGAAGGAATCGGCCCTGCTCATAGAGCTGATCCCACTCGCGAGTCGACTCTTCCTCCAGAATGTAGCCCTGCTGAAGCAGGCAACGACGGACATAAGAGTCCATAGCCTTGAACCAGTCCTTGAGCTGCCGGTCGTTGTCGACATCGCGGTAGATCTGGCCGATCGAATCCCAAAGATCCTCAGTCGAGGTACCGTTGGCGAATCGCTCAATGATAGTGCGCAAATCATACTCGGCGGCAGAGAACCCGGATCGGGCCTCCTTGGCGGTACCAGCGGATCCCTGACCGTAGGTGCGGCCGTGCTTGCCGTAGGTCTCAGCCAGACGGAGAAGAGTCTGGATGGCCTGGGAGTAGTCCTCGTGCTGCTGGCACTCAAGAATCATCTTCTTGAGGCGCCAGATGATCTGGTCCTTGCGCTCCTGAGGCATCTTCTTGTCGAAGTACTCACGGGCGCGGCGACGGTACTCCTCGTTGCGCTGAAGAATGTTCTGCTTGGTCTCAGAGTCAACCCTGTCATCAAGCTTGGCCTCGGCGACCTGCTTAGCAACACTCTTTCCAGCCTGAGGGTCAGCGTTCTGGCCAACCTCGTGGGCGCCAGCGACGGTGGTAGGGCCGTCAGTGACCTGAGTGTAAGTGCCCTGCTGTCCCTGCTGGGGAGCGGTGCCCTGCTGAGGAACGGCGGCATTGATACCGGCGGCAGCAGTGTCCTTGACGTCCTCCTTGGGGTTTCCGCTGTATAAACGCTTGGCCTGCTGCTTGAAGTTCTCCTTGGAGAAGTTGGGAGCCTCATGCCAGACATTGTCTTGGGCAGGCTCGTCAATCTGTCTGAGCTGCTCATCCGAGGGGCGGACACTGGCAGCTACGTGGGTAGCGGCATCACCAGCCATGTCGCGCAAGAGAATAGTGGAATCCTGGACTAGATAGGTTGTAAGTATATTTCTCGGTATGCGCTGCGGAGTAACTCACGAAGCTTTCGGAATTGGCCGTTGGTGATCAGAAGAGTTCCGAGAGTCCTCAGACCCTGGAGAGCCTCATCGCCGTCCTTCTTGGCAGCATCCTTGCTGATGGGAGCATTAGGAGTGTTGACATTCTTGGCGTCAAACTGAGTGGTCTGCCAGATAAAGTCCTGAATCAAGTTGCCCTCGTTCTTGGACAGAAGAAGGTACTTGGCTTGCTGAATAACATCGCGCGCATCCTTGACAAGAACCTTGCCTTCCTCGGAGAGCTTTTCGGGAGGGTTCGACAGGGCGCGAGAGGCGAGGAAGCTGCTTAGGGCGACATCAATTTGGTCGTTCTGCAGTATTGTTAGCGTGTTGTCGTCGATAGTCGAAGTTCTAACCACATACCGAGGGAATCTTGCCAATCTGGAAAGCAGAGGCAATTCCGTAGAGCTGAAGCTTTCGGTTGACGTCGGCCTCCTTCACCTCGGTGTTTGTGGGCTTGTTGACGTTGGCGTTGGAAGTCATGTTGGCGACAGAGTGTGGATGTGTAATATTACGCCTCGAGATAGTGCTGGGGTTTTTAGACCGGGAATGGATGGAACGACTCTGATAGGGGTAAAGTGTCGACGGCCAGAGATATGTTGTTTGTGTTGGTCCTTGAGGTAGAGAAAGCGATGGGAGAGCTGTTGTTTGGTATCCTAAGGTATCACAAAGAGGATGGATAGTATTATTCGTGAGTAGGTTGGGGTATAATTGCTTGCGACTTTCACAAAGTAAAAAGATGAGAATTGATGTTTGATGGGATGATGAAATGGGGAAAGAGCTGCGAGAAGCGAGTAGGAGAGATGCTGGATTACATATACTTTTTGGAACTCGGTGACAGGCAGGCACAAGCACAGTCAGTACCTTGTTCTGGCCTCGAGTTACACATTGACACCCTACCATCCCCTCCATTCATCCACCCTGATCGCATAGGCCAAGCGGGAGTTGGCTGGATCCGGGGCCCTTCGTCTGGGAGGGAGTGACGTGACGTTTGCTAAGGGAGAACGAACCGTTGATCGAGGACGTCATCGGTCAATTTGTCACAGAACCGCTAATTGGCAGTACCTACGTCGACCAAGCCGGACACCTACGCCTACTGTACTGTGTGCACTACCGCACGCGCTACCCGTCAATTCGCCATGATTTGGTTGTTGGGGCTGCTTTCATTTCCTTGCTTGCGACGGCTGGCGGCTCAGTGCTGTCTGGAGCGAACCCTACGGCGCAGCAGGGGTCGAGCAGATATTCATGGATCCTCTGTCGGGGGCAGCAGCTGAAGAGCAAGGGTTTTCTTTTCTTTTTTTCCCCTGCTGCTGCAATTTGTATCAATTGGGGGTGGTACCAGGCGCCAGGGGAAAAGAAACGGCGGCGTCGAGCCTGTTTGTTCATGATGCTACCTCGACGACGTTCTGGGCCCCCTCTCCCAAACAAGTCGAAGGGATGCTCTTGTTTCGGCCACCAAACGCTTGATGCTCTCTTTCACCCACCGTCTCGGTTTAATGGTTCGATCAAAGAGTGGGTTGCCCTGGTAAAACGACCCAGATCAAGCGCTGTTGCTGCTCCATCATGTCTCGCCGACCCCTGGCTGGCTACCTCGCCAAAAACAGGGTGAGACAAGAGCAATTCCTCTGTCCGCTTGCGCCTCAACGCTTCGGCTGCGAAGTGGACACCTGCTGGTGATGCGAGTTTGACTCTGTGTGTCGATGGCTTGTGCTCTGCTATCGAGTTGATGCTCTTCTGGATCAATGGATGCCACCCTGCTAATCTGGAGCCGTCTCCCGGATGATTGACATGATCTCCAGCCCCACAGACCTGGTAGGAAATCGACAAGGGGAGGCTCTCGATATTGTCTAATCCATCTCGACTTGACCAAACAGGGATCCTCTCTTGGCTGGAATGGGCTACGGGAGAGCTAGCACAGACTGATCTCTTGGTGTCGTCTCCACCAAATGAAAAAAAGACCAAGCCATCATGGACCTCTACCTTGAGCCTTAGCATCGTCATCATTCATGGATTTGACCCAATAACACGTAATCGCCAGCTGCTCCCTCGTGTGCCCTGCTTTCTCCCATCTCATTTAATCTCGTCGCGTGGGCTGATGTCGCGATCGCATCAGAAGCTTGGCTTGCTGGACGTGAAAGTGAGCGATCCATGACGTCACTACCTCGACCAACCACTACACCGTCAGTACCTCCAGCACACCTCAATCCCCAGCCCAGCATGTCGTCCGAGCGGAAGTCCAAGAGGTAATACGCCGGTCACGGTGCCTCGACTGGACCTGTCGACGTCAGGTACCCTTCTTGGTGTGCTGTCCAAGGCCTCCCATCACGACGACAATCGTGATCCATTAGGAAATCTTCAAGCTAAGATGGTGTCGACTTGACACTGATTCCGACGGCCAACGACACAAGCAGTCCCATTTCCAGACCCAATTCCATTTCCGCTCGCCAGCTGCAGAGGCAGGATCTACGTGTCCAGTTAATCCCCGACCAGAAATGCGGGAGACGGCGAACATGTGAGAGAGCTTGGCCATCGCGGCTGAAGGTGACGTCTTGGTGGTTGTCTCGGCAGGAATTAGCTCTGAGCCACTGAACGCATCAAGACACGCGATACTTTGCGGTTCCCCTGCTCTGTTTTCAAACGGACCGGCTCTGCAGGAAGCTCTCCTCAACCGCAACCCAAACCATTACGCCTCGCCTTGCCTTCTCCGGCCGCGGGATGCTGGCAATCATTGCCCGGTTGGGGGCTCGAGACAAACTCCCAGAGCACAACGTGCTTTGTAGCACGCGCGTCGCATCCAGATTTCCGTCTAGATTCACCACCTCGTCTCGTGAGGCGCCACAGGTAGCACTGCCGATGGCTGGGGTGCACACATGGCTTCATGGGATGCGAGCTTCCATGTTCTTAGAGGCAGCCAGTCTGAGGAGAAGCCTTGGGCCTTCACTACTCCCGTTAATATCGTGGACGAGGGGGACCCTGTAAGATGAACGGCACTGAAGTCTGTGTCACATCGTCTTTCTCATCGCCAAGCCGGGAAGTCTTACTACGGGTGTGCAGCCTGGGCAAACATCCCCCGGCATCCATGTTCAGTGATGACATAGAAAGCTCAATCAAAGTGAGGCAGTCGAATATTGAGCCGTAAAAACAATTTCGAGTTCATTCTTTAAACGTAGGCGGGCTGTTGAGGAAAAATGATTGCATACCGAGACGAGATTGCATAGCTATTAGTTAAAAGAGATTTCAAGATCATCCAAGAACTAATCCAGCAATACCATAAATAGTAAACTGCTCTTCTTCATTATCTTCGACGTTAGAAAACCCTATTGTAGAGATATCAACGGTCTTGCTTCATTGACGGCATGGCTGGCATCGTCTTGCCTCCGGTCCTTGGACCCACTTCCCCGGATCTCCGCCCCGGTCCATCATCAACCTGGGGTCACGGGTACCTCAACCCTGCAACGGAGCATTGACTGCGTGAGAAAATGAGATGCAGGCATTCATGCCAAAGCAGATGATAAGAAAGAAATGATACGCAATATCTTTTTTGACTCTGTGGAGGAACAAGCTCATACAGGTAGTTATCTCATCAGTATCTTCTCGCGCCTAGATATGCCTGGTTGCATAACAGCCCTTCTCTGTAAACGCCTTTCCGGCCTCTAAAATATCTGCTGAGGTCCTTCGGCAGTACTCTGAGCAAAGCGCACTGTTCCAGGCCCAGGAGGTCTGTCCGGCCATGATAGACACTTAGCAACGTAGAAGCTCACATTTAGCACGAAGAGCATTGCCAGCTGACAGCTCAGCGGCTCCACTGGAAGAAATGAAACATCGGTCCCAGCGATCAAAAACAAGCGAGTGCAAGGATACACAAAGCCTCTTTATTCACCTCTGAACGCCATCTATGCCGTTTGTAATGCTAAGCGCATTCCTAAAATCCAGATCATCATGCCTCGTTACGATGTAGGGTTCTCCTTGGATCCGAGCCCGTTGAAGACGCTGGCCTTTACCTGGCTCGCAATCAGGCCAGACCGTTCCTTGGTGGCGATGAGGTTTGCATCCTTGGCTAACTTCTCCACCGCCTTGTCGGTGCTCTTCGTCCCGCTCCTCATCATCATGCTCTGTGCTGCCTGATTGCGTGCTATGCCCATCCTAGCTTCCTTGATCTTGGAACTTAGATCTAGGACCTGCTTGTTTCCATAGTCGCGGTTTGTGAGGAGGGGGTTCTGGCTAAGGGTCTGGACCCAGTACTTGTGCCAGAGAAGTTCGAGG
Organism: Fusarium neocosmosporiellum; assembly: GCA_006518225.1. Classification (NCBI taxonomy): domain Eukaryota; kingdom Fungi; phylum Ascomycota; class Sordariomycetes; order Hypocreales; family Nectriaceae; genus Fusarium; species Fusarium neocosmosporiellum. The sequence goes on along the minus strand of SSHR01000128.1, from coordinate 20,556 downwards.
AGATGCGCATCGAGCGAGCTCTTGAAGTGTGAGACCTCGAGGCTGTAGTAGCGGCTGGAGTGAGCGCCAAACTCGGCCGCCTTGGCGAGGGGCACCGCCTGAAAGCCATCGGCAGTCGTGCCGCCAACAGGATCCGCCTTGTAGTTAGCAGGGTAGGTTCTGAAAGCGCCAATCTCCACCTTGCCAGCGTTGATGGTACGGTCAGGGTCAATGACGACAGCCAGGAAGGGATCCTGATACTGCTGCTGCATGGCCTCTGTGTCCACATCGATACCACTGAGCCAGCATCCGTAGCCGGGGTGGCTATGGTACCAGCCCACCACATTCTCCTGACGGCCCTGCGCTCGGCAAAGGTCGAGGTATTCAACCAGGTATTCGTTTGCCTCTCCCTGAGCGTTGACTCTTGTCTCTGTTCCTTCTACGGGCAGGCGGAACGCATCAGTGACGACAAAGGTGTCCTGATCGATATAGCCCTGCATCAGGCCCATGACTTCGAGATTGCCGCCAGAGCGCGCGTGCATGGTCATCTTGATGAGGGCAGTGGCGCTGATTCGGACATGTTTGAAGAAGTTTGGGTCCTTAGTCCACGGTCGGGCTGCGGCGATGGTCTTTTGAGCTTCGGCATCGTAGTTGTAGAGGGCGTCGCGTTTGGGGTCGATCAACTGGACGTTGTTGTCCAGCTCTATCACCTGTGTCAGTGCCGTTCAACGAGCTGGGAGTGAGTTCTTGGAGCATACCCCACGCTTTTAGAGCCGATTCCTCCATCGTGACAACCCCAGGTCCTTCCTAGGTATGGCGAGTGATGGAGATGCAGAAGACGAGTTGACGTTGGTGATCTAGGCAGTCGACTGAGCCAAGAGCGGGGCTCTTGCCGCCCGCTGAGCTTATCGATAAGAGCTCGGCGGCTCCACTTGAAGCTGACATCTATCGCCAACTTCCATTACAACCATCTCATAAATCTTACAAACACATTGATCATTGCTTGGGTTCTTAATTGAACGAAATAACTTGATTAAACTACTAAGACTCATAAAAACCGTCATTCAGAGAAGCCAAACATTACGCGACATGACCTAAACCGCACTCTCCGAGACAGTGGTATTGACCGGAACAGAAGAGTACACTGGACGCTGAATTCCCAGTCGGAACCGGGGAACTCGGTCCATGCGATTCAGAGCGGTAGTAGGCATCCTCAGCACCGTCTCGCGGTACATGGTCTGCGTCTCCCACTCATAAGAGCATCCGATAGCTCGCTGCATACCACCCTCGGAGGCACAGAACATGAGCGTCACGGGGGGTCTGACGGCCTCAAACAGCGTCAACTCCATGTTGTAGGTGTCGACAAGGGTGAAGATCTGAATTCTGTCAGCTATAATGACACGGAAATTGCGGGATTGACTTCTTACCCTCTTTTCACCTGGGCGGGCATTCTTGGCCGCCTCAACCTTCATTCGGATCTCGGGATCCTTGCAGGGATCAATACCAACACGCTCGCCATACTCGTTGATGACGCTTCGGCTCAGAGGGCTTCCATGGGTGCTCCAGAAGAATCGCCCAAAGTTACCGCCAAAGATGGCACGCTCGATGGTTGGGGAGTTGAGGTGGCCCTCAAAGCCAAACATCTCAGCCTGCGTGTCGGCAAACTTGCCGCCATAGATGACCCGCACCAGACCAGGCGTGATCATCCAGATATAGAGGAACAGGAGCATGAAAATCACACCAGGGGCGATAGTGCTTGCACCATATGGGCCAGCCTGTGCGCCGGTGGCGATGAGGGCAATGGCAATGATGAAGAAGGCACCGTTCCACTCGACGGCGAGGCCAGCAAGCCATCTCTTCCAGGACGGTCCAGTCGACCAATAGACTGGGTAGAAGGTCTTCCAGCGGATGGAGATGCCCCAGGCTCCATCGATGACGATGGTGTCGTTCTCCGCGATACCAGCAACCTGGCAGTAGGGAGTGATATCCCAGAGCGAGGACTCGTAAGCATCCTCCATGTTGTACCATGGTTGATCCTTGTCCACAGGCAGAGTGCAGATGTAGCGCTCGAGGAGTCTATCTGAGTCATTGGCCAGAGAGAGTCTGGAGAAGGCTTGGAAAGCAGTATCGGTTCGGTCAACCTGAGGTCGAAGCCTCAGAAGACCCATGAGCGCATAGGCCTGATCACCGGGAAGATACTCGGTCGTGTGACGGCTGTACAGACATTTGAGCGCGAGAACAGCTTGTTCCAGTCGGCTCAGGCTGATGGTGCCCAGGTAGTGGTCAATCAAGTGACGGGCGACATCCGGGTCCATATACGTCCAGACCTGAGCAGCAAACTGGTTCTTGGCAACCACCAACGGCGACGACAGGTCACTATCGCGAGTATAGATGGAGATGCTTCGGCCAGGGCTGAGAAGAACCTCAGGGAAGGTCCACATTCGGCTGCCCCATTCACGTAGGAGAGACTCCGTGTTGGCCTTGCCCGAAGACATCGCCGTCTTACCTCTTCCAACGGCAATGATCATGCTGCTGGCGCCGCGAAGGACATCAGAGATGCGGTAGACCTATTGGCGTTAGTCAAGGTGGCAACGGGACGGGCCTGTCAGCACTCACATCGGACTCCAACTCACTCTCATCGCGCATGCAGCTGCAAGCGATCCAGTACGCAGACAGCTTCGCAGCGCGACAAGCCGTCTCAGCGATATGATGGAGAGCCATCATGTCCTGCTCAGAGCTGTGGCTGAAGTGCTCAGTCGAGTAGGCGACAAACAGGTATGCCAGGTTAGCATCCCGGCCATCGCTGTTCTCCCACTCAACGACGCTGCGGACATCGACTCCCCTGTTCTCGTCGTTGAAGGGCTCGCGAAGGAAGCACAGGTATCGCGGACGCAACATGCGATAGACCTGGTTGTTCCGGGCCATGAGGGAGAGACCCTTGCGGTTCTCGAGCAGATTGCTCCAGACCTTGGCATCACCATGGTAGTTGTACAGAACTGGGGCGTAGCAGAGGTTTCGCTTGATGACGGTGGGTTTACCGTCCCAGAACTAAACATGATCAGACAGATGCACTGCGTTGAAGAGAAAGGCAGCTTACCACAAGAGCCATGGCAATGGCCGCAGGAAGGGCCCTGAGCACCATGATGCCCCAATCCTCCCAGCTCTGGGGGTCATAGCTAAAGTCAATGACCCAGGTTGCGATTCGCACCTTCATGGGCGCAACCTTGCGGACATAGGTCCTCTTCCAAGTGGAAGTTCCCGGTCCTTCATAGATGTCGTCGGTCGCTGCGACGTACATATTACGAAGGTAGCCATCGTTGTGGTGCAGATATCGATCAGACCGGGTCTTGTACATGACACGACCAGCATAGTCACGATGTCTCATCTTGGTCTCGGTGTCGGTAAAGTTGTACCCGGGCTTCTGGTACAGCACGGGATTGCGCCATCGGAATACGCTTCGAGGCTCGAAGAAGTGGCGGGAGCCCTTGAGCTTGATTGGGAACTCCTTCTCGCCTTTCTGTTGTCAACCTGTCAGCAAGCGCAATTGGGCCACGATTGAGAGTGAATATTTACTTCGCCATTCTCGGAGCTATTCAGAGGCGACAGCGGCGCGGCAGACACGGGGATGATGGCACCTTTGGTTTGCTAAGAAAAGTTCAATTTGTGCCTATACGCAGAAGCAGCCACGGAAGAGCTTTACCATTGTTCCGTCCTGCTGTCCATTGCCTTGTCCTTGTTGTTGATAGATGACACCCTGCTGCCCACCATAGGCCTGTCACGGTCAGCGATGCGAGGAGATTTGGGGCGAGGCTGAGACAAACCATGGGCTGCTGCTGCTGTTGGTACTGCATGGTGTTTTGGTGCTGCACCTGTCCAAGGGGAATGGGCTGCTGCTGTCCTACGGGGACTTGATAACCGCCGGATTGGGCTGACAGAGGGCTCGTGGGAGGTGACACGGGCTGTTGTTGATAGGGATGTGTGAAGGGCTGGTTGGGGTATGACTGGTACATATCATGGTAAGAAACGTTGGGACTGTTGCCGAGGGAATGAATACTCACAACGACAGAACTGCCTGGAGTGTAGGCACCACCGTGCGCTTGGTGCGACACTGGAGGGGGCGGCTGCTGATACTGTAAAGTGTTGGCACAATGCGACCAGGAAGAGAAGTTCTCAGAGGGCAAGCTTACATTGACCACGTTGGGGTCGTAGGAGCCTCCGTGTAAGTGAGCCTTGACGAGAGTCAGCAACAAAATATGCCATCGAGAAGAGGGAGACATACCATGGTTAATGTATGCGAATTATGAAGAGACAAAGGTAACGAATCACTCGCTGGCTTGAGGAAGGAAAGAAAAAACAGAAAGGGGTCAAAGAACTCGGGTGATCTCTCTAGCTATCTCTCTCTCGGATGGCCGCACGCTAATATGTTGACAGGACAAACCGCCCGAGGACTCTTGTCACACCAAGAGCTCGCAGGTGGAAAAGGTGCTGAGGCTCCATGAATGCAGCTAGCCGTCTCGTGACGGTGCCTGTACGGGCTCCATCATGTCTGCCTACCCCATGCCCATGAGTCGAAGGGGGTTGAAAGGTGCAATGTCCTCTCGCCACCGGAGACCTAGACCGTTTGGGGAACCGGGGTGGTATTCACAATCTATGCATAGGACCACTCGCGTCGCACGTTGGATCAATCCCAAGGGAGGGCGCATGTGATTGCTACTCGACTCCTGCGTCCAGCCTCACGATGCGCCGAGCCGTGTGATAGGACGTGACGGAGCGACGTTTGCTCGTTCGTTGGGGGTGGAGGAGCGGCTTGCTCCGTGGCTCTAGGTCTTTGCTATCCGACAGACTAGGAACTATTCAAAGCGGCTGAGCCCTGAGGGATGTCACTCCCGCGCGTGATATTGGGTAGGGCCTTTCAGCCGTGGCGCTACTTGTGCAAGTCGGTCGTGTGCCACGGCGCCAGCAGTCTCGACCAGCCCTGCCAAGCAACGCAGCCTGGTTGAAATGTTTACCGCCATCTGGCTGTTCAGCCCTAGACGGCCCCCCATCTTTCCGGAAGCGGCACACCGGGCGAGAGGTTTGGACTTGTCTAGGCAGGGGTAAAGGCAGCGCAGCCCTACAGAGTCTCTTCTTCGGAGGTGCGACGATCCGCCCGCGTAGTGAGACCTGCACGGCCTCAGATGAGGGTTCGGCAGTTGCGATAGTGTCGAAACTAGGTTTGCAGCGAATAAAGGGAACCCTTGCCCGGGGGACCCCTGGCAAGTCCGAGATCCAGCCCTGAGAGCGGGCTCTGCCAGAGGAGCTAGAGTCGACCAGTGGCCGCCAAGTGCAACCCAACCCAAGTGGTCGGGACGCGCTGGGAGTGGAGAGCAAAGAAGAACAATCTCAACTATCAAAACTCTACGCGAGGGAGACGAGCGAATGAGTGCCTTTACACGTCCGCTTTTGGTCGTGCACAGCAAAGCCCTCGCATTTCCGTTCAGAGACGGCGATGCGGCGTCTTGTAGCTGAAACATGACGTCGGTCTAGACGCGACGTTGGTTGGATCACTCGTCGGACCTGAACAATATTCTGCAGAAAATAGCTCGACGCCATGAAATAGACCTAGATATGGCTTTTTGAGGGACGCCTTGCGCCGGTTCGACGCCGTGGTTCGATAGTCCGAGACCCCTGAGGTTGCGCGGCGCCAAGCACTCCATTACTTGACTGTGTCAAAAGACGGTCGAGGGGCGAACAGTCAGTCAGGCTGAGTTTTGTCTAGCAAAGAAGACGATCCACAGAAAGAAAGGTAGAGGCAATTCATCATGTCGTGGACGCACAGAGACAGTCCTCACGATGCGTTTGCCCAAGAGGCGACGCAGACTCCCATCACCATCGCTTTCCCTCAGTGGATGCTCAACATCTGGGAGGTTTCGCATGGTAAGAGACCTTTTTTTTTTCTCGCATAGACGGAAATCTAGCCGCTGATCAGTTGTAGATCATCCCGAGGGCCGTTGGTACCTGGAGCCAAATGCGCAGTGTCTCCGCCAAAAGGCGAGCTTGAGGATTGTGTAAGTTTGCGCCATTCTGCAGCTCCCTGAATTGGGAATAACTACAGGAGCTGTTTTATATGGCCTTTTCATCGACCATAGTCACTGACTCTTTCAGGTTTGCTCCTTTAGATCTCCCCCGTCGAGATGCCCTCGCGCAAACTCTCGAGCTCTTTGACATTCTCCACATCCCAGGAGACTTCACCAAGGAACGCCTCCAGTCCGTGAGCCACAGCTTCGGCAGAAGCACCGATAGCAACGGTTCCAGCTCATGGTTTCACTTTCTGTGCAAGAACATCGACATCAAGCAGGATGGCTCGAACCCGCCCGAGGTGGACAACCGCGCTGCAACCATGGGATACCACATCTCGACGCTCCCGCAGGCCGACTACAGCTGGCACCGCGTAGGCTTCTTCCTGCGTGTAGAGAATGATGGAAGCACTACTCTTGTGTGCTTCGGTGCCATACCTAGGGTTAGGCAGAGGATCAACGAGTTTGTCGCCGCCAAGGCGTGGCAGCACGTCGTGACGGACCCGTACATTCTGTTTGACCTTCTCTTTGAGGGGCTGTACTTTGAAGTCGACGATACAGTCTGGAAGATGAACACTGTCTTTGGGCCTCTAGAACACGCAAGTAACCCTTTTCCCATACGATTGACACCGCAGTCTAACAGAAGCAGTTGATCCTCGAGTACGCCAACTCCAAGAACATCCGCAAGATGAGCTCCAAGATCCCCTTTGCGGCCATGCACAACTGCGCCAAGCACATCATCCACATCGCCGAGGCCATCGACTCGTGCATTATGCTTGTCGACGCCACCCTCCGCAATGTCGGCAACCACGAGCACACGAGGCCCACGACCAACGAGCCCATCCTCAAGCAACTGCGCGAGACGCTCCAGTACCGGCGCTCGCTCTTCAGCTCCAGCCAGCTGCGCTTGAGCAGTCTTCAAAAGCGCATCGACAATGCAATCACTCTGTCGTTCAACCTGGTCACGCAGCAGGATTCGATGGTGATGATCCAAGACTCCAATTCGATGAAGGTGATTGCCGCCATCACCATGATCTTCCTGCCAACCACGGGCGTCGCCACAGTCATTGGCTCGCAGCTGTTCCTATCCGAAGCCCACGACGGCGGCAAGACGTGGGACGTGATGCTGACGCCCTTGTTCTGGACAATGTGGTGGATCTCGATTCCGCTGACCATCTTTGTCGTTCTCTTGGCTATTATCTGGCACTGGTGGGTGCACAGCGAGTCTCCTGTTGTAGAGGTGCAGCAGGTCATCAGAAGAGCTGCGACCTTCAGTTCTTCGAATACCAAGAAGTTGGAAAAGTGATGGAAGCGTGCCTTTGAGCGTCGTTAGTGTTGCAAACAGGTTTAATATCCCCATGTAATTCAAGACATTTCACTGATATGTGTACGGTCAAGTGGGCAAGAGCGAAGCCGGTTCAAAGCCAGGCTTTTTATGTCTTTTAAAAGAAATGTACATGCAATGTAGGTATATGTACAAGAAGTTTCGAATACATGTACAACCCAAACGTTCGTTCCTCACGCCGACTGGCGGCTATGAGAACGAGACCTATCTACATCCCCTCAACCCCCACGGTGAAGAGTTGTCTGCATTTAGCAGGTGAAGAGGGCAGGGCCAGGGATCGTGTAGGTGGAAGCTGAGATGATAGTTAGCAGACATGTCATAGCTGACAGGCAGATAGGACTCACCCTTGTAGGAGTCATAGACGATGCCGGAGTCGTTTCCGGCATAAGCTCCAGGGAAACCAACGAGATCAGTGGGGACGGTCGAGCCGGCACCGACGACCTTGAGCTGATGGCAGCCGGGGTAGAACTGGGCTCCGGGGTACTGGTAGGCGGCGTGGAGGGCAATGATCTCGTGGCGGACGAGGTAGTAGCCGGGCTTGAGGCAGCTGGGGATGGTGTAGTCGATGCCCTCGTTGTCGGCCTTCATGAGCGAGGTCTGAAGGACTGTTAGTTTCTCAACTTGAACTTTTTGGAGGCAAGAATCTTACAGCAGCCCAGGTGTTGGAGGTTCCCTCTCGTCCAGCCTCCTGAACCTTGAACCACACCTTCTCGCTGGCAGGCTCCCAGGCATCGCAGCCCTCATCAGGGCAACGAGCCATGTAAGTCAGAACGGGACCGACATGAGAGTCGGGCCAGAGAGTCCAGCGAAGGTTGACAGTAGATCCGGCCTCGGCCTCGGCGTGCAGAGCAGCAGGCTGGCTGCCCTTGACGCCACCGGCGGTGTAGCCGTTGCACTGGACGTCGATCAAAGAGACGTCCTCGACGGGGCCGTTGCCGGGGATGGGCCGGGAGATACGCTCGGGGGTAGGGTTGGAGTAGGGGTCGACGTTGGGGTTGTAGAACTCGTACTCTTTTCCTCCGATGGTCGCGCTCTCGACGTAACCGTGGGCGGCCACCAGGGCCACGGAGGAGAGAAGGGAGAGAATGACGCGCATTGTGATTGTGTTTAAGGGGTGAGTTTTTTTTCTTAGATATAAAAGAAGGAATATATGTCAGGACGGCTAGCGTCAAGAAGATGTTGTAGAATGAAGAAAATAAAGAATGTGTATACAAGAATTCACACAACGGCTGGCGTCGAGAGGCGTAACGAACAAAAAAGGTCTCCATCGCGAGGGATCACGACGTTAAATACCAACATCTATCCCTTCGCCAAGACTTCCCAACGGAGATTCTCAGATGAAAGGGCCCCGACGATGCAGATATTCCCACCACTGAAGCTCATCTTGGCAGTTTCACCTTGGGGCGTCTGGGATGAAGCCGTGATTGGTGGAAGGATTGAATGTTTTCCCAGGCGAAACATGGAACGGGACGGGGGACCCTGCTTTTTTACCGACGGGATGGACTGATTTTATCCCGGTTAAGCGAACGAAACTGTAGCGGTTTGAGATTTGCTGGGTCGTCCGTTGACGTAGCATTCGCGGCTCTGTTAAGAATGGATGAATGCCTATAAGATCTGCGAGGTAATAAACTCCAAACAATTCGGATAAGACGACAAATATTGTTTGTAGTAACTGACATTGTTTGCACAGTAAAACTGATATTGTTTGTACAACCTCAAGCTTCTAGGACGCCTGCCTAGGACTGAAGTGATGATGGAAAATCTGGCGGGTATAAGAATGGGCAAGGGTTCTCATTCCCCTGCAACTCAGAACGGCATCTCAGACTATCCTCTCTTCACCATCACATAAACATAATGCCTTCAACTCCATCTTAATACATCGCGGCCATCATGTTTATCCCGCTCGAGATCATCGTGCTCATTGCTGAACACCTTGCCCATCGCCTCGCCCAGACCTCCCCATTTCTTGAAACCACCGACGATATTGAGTGGGCAGATCTGGAGGAGCACCACCAGGCTCTGGTCAACCTGGCAAGATCATATAAAGCTGTTCATCACAACATTCGACACCTACTATACACAACTCTCGACCTTTACCATCCCTCCCGTATAACTACAGCCTTGATCGACATCCTCAAATATCCGCAGGTCGGGCCGTCCATCCGCCACATTCATTGTGACATCGTATTGGACTTTGAGGCTGCAAGCAAAGGGCCTTGGGGATATTCATTCCGGAAGCTGACGAAGTGGACGCCAGACGTCGCATGGGTCGAGGATGCTCTTAAGCAACGCAATTGCTGCCCTCCTTGGTGGTTCAACCCTGGACCCACGCATTGGCTTCACAAAGACGGGATCAAGACCTGGATTCATGAGGAAGGACGAATGCGTTTGGAATATCTGGAGGTTGCGTTTCTATCCATACTACACATGGCGAGCAAAGTTGAGTCCCTCTCTTTTCATCGAATCGACACAGGATGGGAAAGACTGGCATCTATGCAAGGCGCCATGGGTCACCCAAGCTCGCGTATTATCGTCACAGTTGGTGAAACGGCCCTGACTTGCCAGGACGATGATAGCCAAGGGCTACGTCTTATTCTGGGCAGCCTCAAGGCGCTGCAATGCCGTTTCCGTGAACAGAGCCAGTGGCTGTATCTTGCTGACTCTCTATTCGGTGGCGGATATGAGAACCTGCGAACACTCGTCCTTGACGGGATGAGTCTGCGAAGCATGAGTGAATGGTCAGACGAGATCAAGGTCGAAAACACAAAGATTGAGCATCTCTATCTCGGCTCGCGTGGTCGATTTAAGCGCCCGATCTCCAACCCTCGCTTCGCCAAGCAGGAATGGGTCAGGGGGGGATGGCTCGTCGGTGGGCCAAGACTGGAGGACCCCCAGCTGGAGCTTGCGAGGGAAGACGAGGAGGGATGGGAACCCAACATGGAAGATCGGAGGCGACGGAAAGCTAATCTAAGCGGCTTCAAGCATCTTCGGGTCTTGGATGTTGTTGTCGATTCTCCACCGAAATTCCCGTCCAGGACCCTCGTGGCCTTGAAGGACATTGCGAGTTCGCTAGAGATTCTCCGGGTCGAGGGATACCCATTCAATCTGTACATTCCAGATGATCGCGTGTTTAGCTGAATATAAATGAGTCTTCCTTTCAATTATCTCGCCCTACACTGACAGGCAGAATGGCTTCAGGGGTGACCCCGAATGAGGTTTCTCGGAGCACATAGTCCGATGTAACTGAACGGACATCTGCCACCTAAAGCACGCCGCGGTATGTCCTCCCTGAATCTTTCCAAAGCCCTTGGGCGGTACTTTTGAGAGTGTTGGTGCTACTATAGCCACACTTAGCCACAGCTACCTAGCCACAGCCTTCTTTAGCGCCTTCTTCAGCGCAATCAGGGCCTTCAATTCAGTAGGTACATAGTGCCTTCAATTCAGTGCAATTAGGGCCTTCAATTCAGCGCATTTAGGGCCTTCTTCAACGCATTCAGCGCCATTAATTCGGTGAAATTAGGGCTATAAGCTTAGTAATCGAAATTCTATTTGCATTTGCACCGGGGACGGTATACGCATTAGTCCTCATTAGGTGCACTGTTTGCATGTGAGTCCTTCGTCATCCCCGTGGTCCTTATTATTATTATTTTTTTCTGCACGAAGACAACTTTGCGAATGCCACCAATCTGCTCGATACGCCACCGAAACCACGATCACAATGGCTTCCACCCTTGAGGACGAAGTACCTCATAACAACTTCGACGTACGTACCGCCACTACCCCCGCAGAAGCCTAGAATTCGAGCCTCGAGGCTCACTTGTCCTCGCTCTCCACGATTTGCGATTCATCACCCCAGACAGGGCGTGCAGGCGCAATCGATGTACAGCCGCAAGAAGAGTGGACTAGCTGACCCTGTCTTTCCAGACCATACTTGTGCTCGACTTTGGCTCACAAACTAGCCATCTTATTCTGCGACGGCTTCGGGCTCTCGGCGTCTTCGCTGAGCTACTTCCGTGTACCACCAAGGTCGCTGAGCTGCCATGGAAGCCCAAAGGAATTATCTTTTCTGGAGGTGTGAAATCTCTTGATGTATGGTTTGTGCTGAGGTCTGACTGAGCTACTAGGCCCTTCCTCTGTCTATGACGAGGGCTCACCCCGTAAAGTTTCCGTCTCCCAAACGTCCTGTTACATGTACTCATATGTGTAGATGTTGATCCTGCTGTTTTTGAACTCGATGTACCCATTCTGTGAGTGTTTTCTACCCTTCTCTCAAGTCTCTGAACCTAGATTAACACGGATGTACAGTGGTATTTGGTACGGCTTGCTCCAACATCCATCGATACACGCTATGACACTAATATTATTGACCCCAGCTATGGTTGCCAGGAGATCGCTTGGCGAATCGACTCAAAGAATGTTGTTCGCGGAGAGGCACGAGGTTTGTGACGTTTGAAACACCATCTGAAAATACTTCTGACCCTTCCCCATAGAGTATGGCCACGCGGACGTCACCATCACCAAAGTTAACAGCCATGCCGACCGGCTTTTCGCCGGGTTGGGAGACGGAATTTCTGTCTTCATGTCCCACTTTGACAAGCTAATCAACTTGCCTAAGGCGAGTGAAATTTCATTCGAATTCCTGGAAAACTTATTAACTCTAGCAGGACTTTGTAGTCATTGCTGCCACCAAGAACTCAGAGTTCGCCGGCATCGCCCACGAGGAGAAGCCTATCTTTGGTTTGTCTTCCCTAAGCTACCTTTGTGGCTCAGCAAGGGAGGATGCTAACAAGGCGACTAGGTGTCCAGTTTCATCCTGAGCTCGAACACGTTCGTCCCCCCAAGGCCTTACATTAGAACTCCCTCTGACATTCGGATCTAGACCCCCCGTGGAACCGATCTCCTGTTCAACTTCAGCGTCAACATCTGCGGAGCTGAACCAAACTGGAAAATGGGCAACTTTGTTGAGCTCGAGATCGCTCGCATCCGGGATCTTGTTGGTCCCAAAGCTCTCGTCATTGGTGGCGTAAGTGGCGGTGTCGACAGCACTGTAGGAGCGACTTTGATGCGTGAAGCCATTGGGGACCGCTTCATCGCGATAGGTGTAAACAACGGCTGTATGCGTCTCAACGAGTTCGAGGAGGTCAAGACAAATCTCAGGGACCACCTCGGTATCAATCTCACCGTTGTCGAGGCCGGCGAGCTGTTCTTGAGTCGTCTTGCGGGTATTTCTGATCCCGAAAAGAAGCGAAAGGTGATTGGGTCGACATGTACGTACTCTAAGTTATCTTGGATGGGTTCGCGACAGTGATACTGACTACACCAAAGTCATCGATGTGTTCGAGAAAGAGGCTATAAGGGTACGCACCTTTCTCTGAAAGTGTGGAAGGCTTACTAACACGGTTCACAAGATCGAAAAAGAAGCAGAAAACACACCAAATTCCGGGAAGGTGGAGTGGTTCTTGCAAGGGACACTATACCCTGATGTGTAAGTCGTTTTTGAGCTTGTAATGTCGAGTCCAAGCTAATAACATTTCAGTATCGAGTCGCTCTCGTGGAGAGGTCCTTCAGCGACAATCAAGAGTAAGTTGATAAAGCTCGACAAAGTCGTGCAAGAAGCGGACACCAGCTAACTAGAGATAGCTCACCACAACGTAGGCGGTTTGCCTGAGGTAAGAAAAATCAACGCCCCTATGATTCACTTCCCTGTTGCTTACCAGCATGTAGCGAATGATGAACGGCGTAAGTCGAACACCGCTTAGCCAAGTTTGATCACACTGACTAAGACGGCTCATTTAGCAAGGCTTACGTGTAAGTACACTTCTATCTTTCATCACGCAGTGAAATCTGACATGACTTCTATCACAGCTTATCGAGCCGCTCAGACTTTTATTCGTGAGTCTTGTACTTGTCTTAACTACGCTCGGTCATGGAGCTAACAATACTGCACAGAAAGATGAAGTGAGGGTAAGCTGATAAGGGGGGTGAATCTTGACTTCACTTTTACTAAGCTTTGCAGGCAATTGGTCGGCAACTCGGCATACACGAGTCGCTGGTAAACAGGCACCCATTCCCCGGGTATGTTGATCACCCTCGAGCTTCTTATTCTCCTTACCAGCTTTGAAGCGTCTGCTAACTAAATCGAATGCAGACCGGGAATTGCCATCAGGATTCTTGGCGACGTTACCGAGGAGCGAGTTGAGATCGCCCGCAAGGCTGACCATATCTTCATCAACATGATCAAGGAGGCTGGCCTTTACGACCAGGTAGGGCGCGTCACACAGGTCAAGATGGGTGCAAGCTAAACATCCCCTCCTAGATGTCCCAAGCCTTTGCTGGTCTTGATACTAGCCGTAGTGTTGGTGTTTTTGGTGATACGCGCGTTTGAGGTTACATCGTAATCCTCCGCGCTGTTCGTACCAAAGACTTCATGAGCGCTGAGGTGTTTAACTTTGACAACTCCTTCCTCCAGGTAAATCACCCGGCCGTTATACCGTTTTTTCCCGTACTAATCACTTGCCTAGGATGTCGCGCGTGCCATTTGCAATCAGGTAGATGGTGTGTCCCGTGTTGTCTATGATTTGTAAGAAACTGATGGCTCCTATGAATCTCGAGCTTCGTGCTAATACAGTCTTACTAGAACTTCAAAGCCTCCTGGCACTATTGAGCTGGAATAGGCGGCATGATGGAATACTTGCCAGCGTGGACTGGGAAGAAGAATAGAAAGTGAGTTCTATACCGTTTGGAGACTCTTCTGGATAAAGGCGCATAAAATAGAAAGGGCGAATGGGCTCAGAATTAATTGCATCATGATGCTGGCCGTCTTTGGAGAGGAGGCGCAGCGCGCAATGAAGATATCACGTTGAGACGCGCTCTATGATGCGCGACATGGTTTTCGACGTTGTCAATGGTTACGGCACACGTACTCGAGCATTCTAGATAAAGATTCGAGTATTTCTTCAAATGATACGTGTTTCAACACCAAAAGATCATCCTGGATCAACACCGACGTGAGTGAAAAATGACCATTAAGTCTTATCTCCCCCAGTGCCCATGGGCACTAATTCTCTAGGCGTGATGCACACATCGTCAACATTCTCCCTGATTGAGGGTAGTCAGGTCTTCCCGATGCCATGTTCATCGTGACAGGCAAGGCCATAGGCTGGCTCAGCTCCGTTCACTAGCACATACAACCATACCCACTGGAGAACTCGGGATCCCGTCAAGTTCTTCTATATCGCTCAATGTCCTCCATTACTGGAGGTCCTTTCCTCCGATATCAGAACCTGCGATCTCCAGAAATGGATGTCATTGAGCCAGCGCATGAAGCTATCCCCACACCTCCACACCCGCTGTTAGCGCCGTTTTGTACCAGCAAGGGATTTGAATGTACAGGCTCTTCTCACGCCGATGCTCTAGATACGACGGAGAAACCATGCAGGCATTGTGGCACGTCTCTCTTAGAACGCCGGTTCCCATGGCACGAGAGCCGTTGCAAAGGCAAGTGCCGTCGTTGCCGAGACCTCGACGTGCCTTGCACTCGCTTGCGAGGAGGAAGGGGGAGGTGCGACAGATGCACTCAAGATCAAGAAGAGTGCGACAGACCATGGTTCAAGGATAAGGAGAACGATTGAGCGTAAATGAGCACCAAGAACTTGCAGCTAGAGACACCGAAGGTTCTGGAAGGGTTTTGTCCACTGCCGCAACCTGTGGCCTCAGGTCATCAAGTTCGTTCTGACGACCGGATATTCAGCTTCCGGACCCCAAGAGCCTCAAACAAAGGTAACTAAAACGCTATGCAGTCATTCCGCCATTATCACTATTAACATCGGCCCAGGTGCAGTTCCTTCAGCGCTCTATCTTTCAAGCCCATTGGGCCCCTGGTCTCTTTGATCCGCTCATCAGACAGCCAAGGAAGCAGTTTCTCCAACTCCTGCTACTGCTCTCCTTGAAACGTATCGGCCCTAATATCAGGAACGGTTATCATATCTCGGAACTGGCTGAATGGCATGGTGAAAACGGAGAGTTCTTTGGCACCATAAGCTACCGAGGTGCAGTAATATTTCAGTGGTTAGACCATGTGAGAATTGTGCTCAAAGATGCAAATGAAGTTGACTAGGACCAAAGGAACATACTAAAGAGGAATGAAGATTACAAATCCTAAAGAGATTCCTGCAATCAAGGAGTGGCTAGCTTTCCCGTCCCCAGTTGAAGAGAGCGGCCCATATAAATCGCCAATCGATTCGTTCGAACAGTTGTTTTCAGCAAATACTAATTTCCAGCACTCATTCTAAGTCTAACCTTGCTTTTTCAGAGTAATTATTACTGATCTAGTTGCGAGGCTATGATATCGCAGGGTTCAGGCGTCGGGTCTCGTAGACCAGTGTTGTGATGGCTTTGCAGTTTCCCATTACTGACTACCTCGATGTGTTGGAAGGCTTTCGCAATAATGAACAAGGGCAAAACGGAAATGAACTATTCTCTTCATTCCCATCGTCGAATCTCCCGTAAGATGGTCTCGTGTGTCTAAAGACTTTATGCCGAGTTCGACCCAGATTACCCTATAGCCAGAGACACTCTTGCAGGGCTGAGAAGGACAAGCCAACTCAACTAGCTCACTTCGCCTCTCTGAAAGGTTGATGGATTGAATAGCTCCAGCACGATTGTAGGAATAATGATATGTGGTCTGTGGACGATCTTGTGTTGGTGGTGTGAACATCAACTTCGACAACTGAGACAGGGATTCGCAAGGCTTCAACTACAAGCATGTTAAACGGAAGACAATTCTTTATTCATGTTAGAGCTTTGTTCATAGATATAGTATAGCAGAGAGCCCCCAAGAAACATTAAAAATGACTATACGCACACAACAGAGACAATCAATACTATGAAGATGAGCCCAACGAGTCATGAAAGCTCGATAGTCACCTGGAGCTGCTCCTCGGCTCATCGCAAACCAAGCTTACCCCGGACTATCATACGAGCACGCAAGCGCACCACGACGCGGGAAGTGTGTCTCCATGCATATCTAGACCTGCGCCAGCTGCCCTTCCTGGTCTAGAGAATCTCGGCCGGCAACTCGATGGTGGCGGCAAGCCCGGGGGATACCGGGGATCTTACCAAGGTAGAGAAGATCATCTGTCTGTGCAGACCTGAGCAATGAAAGACCAGTTGCCTGGAGGTCTCGGCTGCGGAGAGGGAACAGATCATGGCTGGAGGGGTTGGTGTAGAAGTGTTGGTGTTGGAAGACATTGGATCGAAGAGGAGAAATAACTGCCCACTAAGAAGTGAATGGGTCACAGCACTCAACTATCTGAGCTGCTATAAACCATACTGCTCTACTGAACCAGACCACTGGCTTTTCGCGGAACCAGGCAGCATATGGGAGGTATCGTGATTAGCTGTGAAAGTAGGCCAATTGGTGACTTCGTCGTCAATCAAGGCAGACTGAAAGCCTGATCCTCCAAGGGAACCTTTGCATTCGGCGTCGACTACTACAACAGAGACTCAACCCGAAATATAGTCACCTTCTTAATAGCTCCTGAATGGCTTTCTCTGGGGAAGCTTCCCTTGGCCATCGTCATGAAGCAGCGGCTAATAGTGGGCACGGTTGCATCCTCACAGGGAACAGCGGTACGTACCTTCTCGACTTGTCCAAGCCCGTTTGCTCCCAACCTGAAAACGGCAAGGCGAGCCGATAGATGGAAAGGGAATCGCTCGGTTGAGATAAGGAGAGAGTGCTGACAAAAGTTACTTGAAAGTTCATCTAATCTTGATGCCTGGCCCCAGTGGCGATTGGGGGACGGGGAGCGACTGTTTGCGATTGAGCCTTGTCCGATGGCCGGAGTTGATGGGGCTGGCCTGACAGCGAGATAAACAGCGTGGGGTATGTATGGAGAGAGCTTGCGCTGAGGAACTGCTGCTAGCATTACCGGCGAATGGGAACCACAGAGGCGACAAACTGACGAGTCGTTCATGTTCAGGTCAGTTGACGGGCCCCGTGATGGCAGTTGAGTGAAACATGGGGTTCCATGGGGTCGCGGAAGCCTTCGCTAGGCACCCGAGATGCTAGCCTGGGCTGATGAGGCCTTCTCAGATGAGGAGGCGATGCTGGGACGATACAGTAAGACGGCCGACCAGTCTCGTCGCGTGGCACCTGCAGTTGTCAGTCAGCCAAGAATAAACACACACAAAGAAAAGATGCCACAGAGATGGGCCTGGGAGATCTCGATGAACGCAACCGAATCTGAACACGAGAACCTTGTCAAGTCACCAACGATATCCATCACATCACACCCCAGCCTAGCTGGCACACTACCTATAAAACGCAGCAGGAATTCCAATATTGACTGACGGCCAACTTTTGAAGCGAACGAGGGGATCACCAACCACGATAGCCAGACCCTGCAGGTGGGGAATCCAGACCCCGCATTTTTCTCTCAGATTGGTGTGTGTGGGTGGTGGATGGCGTATGACGGCGCGGCGCAGGGTCAGAGGCCAAGGACGAATGAGAGGGCCGTGATAAGGAGAAGCGTCGAGGGAAAATGGGATGGGACAAGAGCACGAGGGACAGGCAAGCTTCCAGTGTGGAGGGGGCACCAAGGGTTTGGTCCCATTGCCCAAAACGAGAGAGTGAGCATGAACTGGGGGAATACGGGCTGTGTGACGGATTGATCGGATGGCCCATGTTTCGCGTGACCAGGGATGGATGAAGGAAGCATCTAGGGCTGGTTGTTTCGGTGATGTCACCGCGAGAAAGACCGGAATCAAGATCAAGGGGGTTCTGGGAGAAATCCAAGTGATGGCCGGCGAGAATGATCGTCAGTTCCCAGCGCAAAACTAGACGGCACGGTCGAGGACAGACTGGCGACAAGCAAGATTCCTCCCGTTCTTGTTGGCTCTGCTCGTCACCACTCGCGCTTCTTCCTCACCCTCCCCTCCAGAAGTCGAACCTATCCTCACCCCGAGACCCCATTGGAATCCATCCGGCGCTCAGGCGCAAGGGGAGGGCTGACCCCCTTCGGCAACAGAGACATGGCGTCACCAGGAATGAATCAATGTCTTGCCCTCAGGTCGTTGGCCTATTCGCTCTCCCGAGGCCCTGCAGATGCTGACAGGTTTCAGAGGGAGATACCACACCCCTTCTGACTCTCTCGGTTCGTGAGAGCTCGGAGGGCCGATTGGTACATACATGTGTCTGTGGAGTGATGTTGGGTCATGGAGGTAGTGTAACCGCCGGACGCGGATGAGAAACAAAAGATAAGGATTTCCCATGCATGGTTTGCTCCGAGGATCTGGTACTGCTCTGCTTTGCTTTTCAGACGACTGCCGGAGTAGCCGCCGAGGACCTCCGGTTCGGCTTCCTTCACCTTGACTCGCGAGGCAAGCGCCGACTCGTGAAGATCAGAGATGCGAGTCGCGACGAGAGAGAAAAAAAAATCTCTTTCGTGCATGCAGCTATAGAATAGCTTGGCTAGAGATAGATTGCTTACCCTGGCCATGACGGGTAGGCTGAGGCGTGTGCATCGTGATACCCGTGGAGCGCGTCGGCGAGCTGCCTTATCAGCCGGGCACGCGATAGGACCTACACCCGAATCAGGCAGCTTAACTCGTGTGTTTGTTATCTCTTGTCTGCCTGCCGTCGTTGAGCTTGATAGAAGAGACAATCATATCATAGGCAGGTCAAGAGGTTGGGGTACATACATACATACCTACATCCCTCTATCCATCGCCGGGATCTGTATGGAACACTTCTCGACGACTGCTGTTGTGTCAGCTGGCTCATCTCGATTTGCCCGCCGCGGTTCGAAATCGCTTTCTTCTCAGTCCCCCATCACAGGACATTTGCATCCATCGTATCCGCACCCCGTCGTTGCCTGCATGTGTCTTTGACCCGGCAACCTGACCAGCTCATCCTCATCCTCCGTGTGGCCGGCCGAGGCTTTCTCGTGTGTGTCCCCTTTCAAAGAAGGCCGTTATTCTCTGTCCTGTTGGCCGACTGTGCTCCCCCGTTTGGCGCTACGTGCGGTCTTGGACGACGCCCATCCATTGCTTCCTCGTGACGGATGAACCTGTGGTTTTGATTGTTGCGCTCAATCTCAGACATTTGCTTGGCACGCCTTCTTCGCCCAAGGACCCTAGTTATCCCCATCTGGATCATTCATTCCCCTCCCCCACGACCAAGGGTTATGCATGCATTGGGTAATTGTCGAATAAGTATTCGAGGTCACCGCTCATCCGCCGGGGAGCCAAGGGATTCTGAAGAAGAGGCCGTCTGTCTTCTTCTGGTCTATATCAATCCATCGACAAATCCACGAGTTGTCGAGACATACGGGCCTTTCTTAGGTGAACATGGCCTTCAGCTTTCTCCGCGGCCCCACGATCACCGTCTCTCGTTTCGATTCATCCACGCCCACGCGGCATCTGCCTCTCCCCCAGACGCCATAGACACACGACACGAGGATAAACACAGCAAAGAAACCCTTCAGCGCTCTGCAAGGCACGACCCGCCATCTGCGGTAGCGTCATTCGAACCCTCCTGCTTGCAACACGGGCAATTCGGGGTCCATCACTGAGGGGCCACTTGACCGTCGACGCCGTGATTCGCCCAGCGTCCATCACAGCTTCAGTTCTCTAGCTCGCAAGCGTCACCCTTGACCCGCGGGGCCAATCCAAGGCCTCGTTTTTACGTTACTGAAATTGTCCTGCGACGCACAGCCTGGGGACAAGACGGACACGCGGTCATCCCCGGACTGGTCCATCGCTTTTTTGCTTTGCATCTCTTGCCCTCCGGTCTGCGGTGCAGATCTCACATCCGGGACTGGGCTGGGCCTGGAACCTCAGCCGGTTGGGCCCTAGACTTGGTGTCGATTTTCGCTGGAGAAGGAGGAGGACAGCAGCCGAGCGATCGGGCGTCGGAAGCCCCTCAGAAGACGACGTCAGACCTGGGAAGCCCAAAAGGCATACAAAAAGTGACACATTGACCCAGAAAGGGACGGATCCCCGGACATCGTGAAAGGAGGCTTGCCTGCTGAGAGCTGAGGCTTGGAAATCGAAGCCTTGAGCGCCGCCAGCGGGACCCACAAAAACTTACAGTGCCGCCCGGCCCTGGAGCACTGCACGCTGAGCAGGCGCAGGCGCGCTACAGCACAGTGCAGCAAACCCCCGGAAGGCCCTGAA